>JAOBAY020045234.1:0-13661 GCA_025331085.2 Zoanthus sociatus
CTGTAGTTATACAGTATAGATAGTAATACTGTTCTTATTGTGAGGATAGTCTGTAGTTATACAGTATAGATAGTAATACTGTTCTTATTGTGAGGATAGTCTGTAGTTATACAGTATAGATAGTAATGCTGTTCTTATTTAGAGGATTTACAGTATAGATAGTAATACTGTGCTTATTGAGAGGATACTCTGTAATTATACAACATACATAGTAATACTGTTCTTATTGAGGACTTTAAATTGAGGAACCTATTTAGCCGAAATAAGCAACTTGTTATTGCGGTGTTTAAGACTAGTTTGTGTTTCTGCCAGTACAATTGAAAAAAAAAAATGGAAAAATAAGCATTCCGAAACCACGAAATGGTATTTTTAAATACGTTTTAGAAAACGTAGTTTTGGGTACAATGTAGCTGATACACCTTAAATTGGAAAAAGATATGAGTCCGCCATCCCTAACGGCCGTAAAGGTCCACAAAATCCCCCTGATTATAAAAAAAATGAGTAAAAAAAATAATAAAATAATAATAGTTTGCGATGGAAAATGATCATTAAAGCAAAGTAATTAATTAGAAGCACTTTATTTACTTGTAAAATTATCTCAATGACAAATTAGAATAAATCAAATTTAATTGCCAGTCCAGCAAAAATACCGTAAGCCCAATGTTATTTTTACACAAAATTTTATTATTTTTATGCTGTCCTAAACATATAAAAGTTGCGATAAAATGACGTCATGTTTGGGGATGAGATTGGTCCCAAAAGTTTTTGATCGCACCCCCCAGCAAAAAATCTGCGTACGGGCCTGGGTTGATATAATCAAGCTTACACGCAAATGTTGCAAAGCAGTGTTATGAATGTAACTGAAGATATTACCTTGTTTACATATATATCAGCAGGAGCGGTGGCAATAGTAGTATTGTTTGTTGGAAGAGGAGATTTCTAACTTTCAAACTTATGTGCAAAACAGTCTTTCATTTTACACATCTTCTGAAGTAACAGAAGCTGTCAAACTAAAGTGCACACCTTGTCACACTACCAGCAATTTAGGTCGTAACTTTATTTGAATCAACTAATAACTAAAATTCATCCACAATTTGAGAGAATCGGAATAAACTGGTAAACGGGGAATTCCCTCCCCTAGCTGTCCTTCACACTTCCTGTGTTTGAGATGTAATATCACTTTGTTGTAAACAATTACCTCGAAACGCGATCTTTTTACCTCTTTGGATCGGTGACCAAACGTCTGCTGAACCTACAAATAGAGTAATCATAGGACAACACTTTTTTGGCGTATGTTATTGACCGAGACATTCTGCAGCCTCGATCTACTCTGTAGCCTTTGTGGAATATTCACTCCCTGCAGGTATTCCTTATTTACCCTTAGTCTAGACAAAATGACTCTATTTTTCGGCTTTTTACATGAAAATGTTATTAAAAACACTTAGTCGAGAAGATGTTGAAATCATTGTGTTACTATAGATAAAGCATATAGCTCTTAAATAACACCAAATTGTTGATCAGTGAAGTTTGTTCGTGATTCCTAGGTACACCAAAACAGCTGTCAACCATCATTGAAGGAGAATCTTTGTTGAATGACGGCATGGCCATTGTGCTGTATAAGATATTCTACAACCTTTCATTCTCTACAATGACACGTATGTATATTTGAGTATTATTACTCAGAATTTGATGCAAAAGGAAGGAAAGTGCTTAGTTATACTTCCGGTCAAATTTCCCGGTGTCGTGTATTGAATACTTTACAAGGAAGAGTCAGCACATGTAAGCTGGTTGGTTGGCCTTCGTTTCAATTATATTCAAAATATTGATGCGATATTTTCTATACCAGTTGTACAACTTTTGAGATTCCCTTGAATCTCCCAAGAATAGTAGCAGAATAGCAAATGATAGTGGCTCCAATAAAAAGAAAAGATCAGGAATTCATTTTTGTGCTGGTACTTTAGCTCCTATTAGCATTAGGGAAGTCAGGTTGGCGTAGTGGTCATCAGTCGCGCCTTCCATCTTTACCATCCGGGATTGATTCCTAGGTTGCGCATCTGACTCCGAGGATTTTTCTCCGGGTACTCCGTTTTTCCTCCGTCCGCAAATTTGACATTCATGTCAGGATCTGAGCCGTCGAGTAATTAAACATTAGACTAGGATGAATAGGCAACCACTTCCTTCACAATTGACTTTGAATAAAGTATTTATTCATTCATTTATTCATTCATTCATTTATCTATTAGTTAATTAGTTAATTAGTTATTTATCTATCTATTTATTTATTTATTTATGTATTTATTTGTTTCATTATAAGCTAATTGGTACAATTGTCCTTCGTTTTCTCACTTATTACTACTTGCTCGTCTATATTCGAGCCTTACATCATTATACTCCGTACATATATGAACCGGTCCTCAACGTTTGCAGCTTATTGCACTTCATTAAACCTCTAAACTTAGAGGTAATTACATCACGCGTTCAGTTGCTTATCGAGTTGACTTTAGCAAAGCGAATCATACTAGGAAGAGTTTCTGAAATATATATGTTAACCGGTGGTCAAAATTAACTAGATTTCATTGGTTCACGAGCTTTTTATATAAGCAACTTAGGATTTGACTTGAACTTAGGTTGCTTAAGTTTTTTGTCAAAATTAGCGATGGAGTTGCTTAAATTTTTGATCATTTTAGCATAGTCAAACGACAAAAAATACAGAAAAATGCACTTTTAAAGTTTCTAGTATAGCAAAATTTGTTTCTTGACAAAGTAAATAACAGAATGAAATAGTCAACCAAAAAGATTAGTGAAAATGGTTCTGTCTTCATCATTGTCTCGGTCTTCATATTCTCCCTCAATGTTAGACTCTGGAAGAGGAACATTTGGATTTTGTCAGTTGGTCAAATGCAGAGTTGTCAAAAATGCACTTTTACTGCAGTTACTTAGTAATTACTCAAAATCGAGTACAGTTGCTTATAAACAAGTTCGTTATATACAAAAATTGTGAGATTTTATATGGATTACTCTAAATTTTACGTTAATCAAGAAGCTGACGGACTCTTAAACGGCTAAGCCCGACTCTGTTATTTAATACCGATGTTTACCGATGCTATTTAAGTTCCAGGGGAGTCAGGTTGGCATAATGTTCATCAGTCATGCCTCCCGCCTCTACGACCCGGGATCGACTACGACGGCTTTTCTCCGGGTACTCCGGTTTCCCTCCCTCTGCAAATTCAACTTTCACGCCAAGATCAGAGCCTTCAAGCGATTAGACATTAGCCTCTGGCTTGGAAGATTGGGAAACCATTTCCTTCGTAATTGACTTTTACAAAGTATTTATTTATTCATTTATTTATTGCTTTTTATTTGTAAAGGAAGGGTGAAATATTTTAGTACATTAGCTTAGATAGGTGTCTCCAATTAGTTTCTCAATTTTTGTTAAACTAGAAAACAAGACACGTTAATTTAGTATATTATTATTATTATTAAGTACTTTTTCCATTTCCGCCAGCGGTGGAAATAGGCCTGTATTTTCCCCGTGTTGCTCTTGGAGGGTTCGTTTTTGGTCTGGTGGTTGGCAAGGTAACCGTGTTTTGGCTACAGCACGTGTTTAATGACGCAATGGTAGAGATCACCATTACACTGGCTGCGACTTATCTCACGTTCTACATTGGCGAGGAGGTGCTGGGAATATCCGGTGTGCTGGCTGTAGTTATGCTGGGTATTGAGATTAACCAACAGAAGACTAGCATCAGCCCTGAAGTAGAAGCCTTTTTACACAGGTAAAATGTCTTGCACAACTCGTACTGATCATAGTAGCATTAGATGGTTAGTTATTTTGGCAGCTTTCTTAGTTCTATGTTTTTGTTCTCTCTTTCCTTATCGTAATTTGACGTTGACTCTGCATACATTACAAAAGGCTTTCAGTTGTAAAACGGCCAATAGACTAATGAAGCATCACACGTAGAACAAAAGATCCTAACCGTGACCCTGGACACAACATGAAACAAATGACATCATAGAGTAGGGAATATTAATTGATATCATCCATAATATAACATGTGGACCTACTTAGGAAAACCAACCTAGAAGTAATGACATGTGCACTCTACTTTTAACCCCTGTAAACCGTGCCATATGTCACGGATATGCGCATATTAATGAGAGGGAAACTGACGGAGACTCGGTTAGTTTTGTTTTGACTATTTTGACATGTCTTAACACGGCTTGACACAGTAAAGCTTTTGTTTTCAGCGTGTCAAGTCTTTGTAGTCCCCTACATACCGTGCACTATATCTTTTCAGTGAGGTCTCACTCTCAGTAAACTAGGCAACTTTGAGAACGACAAGAATTGAAAGTCAGAACATTGCATACTAATATCTTTGTGTCGAAGACGTTTTATGTTGGAGGGTCACATATTGTGAGTTTGATTACATTATAAGTTAGCTCTGGTTATTACATACTTCCTCTGGACCATCGTTGGCGTCCGCAATAGCAATGTTAGAAAAACAATGTTCTTATATTTAAACTTAAAAAGCATCCCATATAACTTATTAATTCATGCTGCTGCATTAATTAAAGTTGAATAATATGCTACCTTAGTTCTCTGTCAAAAGTCTGCTCATGCGATTGGTCAAAATCGCTCAAGTGATTTTGCATTACATATCTTCAACATCTCGAAGCGTGCTCTAATCACAATAACGCATGAAAATTGTGTGTTATTGAAGATGACCAAGACTGCAAAATTTGTAAAAGTACAAGAAGACGGAACGTCTGGGATTATATAAAAAACAAAAAGTGACAGACGACCTGGAGTGTTATCCCGAAAGGATGAAAAGCTGAGCTAGCTTAGGTTGAAAAGAAGGTCTTACAAATATTTGAATCTCAGCAGAGTTGGAGGATTGAACTAGGGACATTGTTAGATAGAAAGCAGAGATCTTACTAATTGCGTCAACCACGCCGGTCCTTAATTAGACACGCGCCATTACAATTAAATACTTGGGGACCGTTCAGTATTTATGCCTCCAATTGACCTAAACTCTGAACGATCCTTCATTTATTAATTTTTTTAATTTTTCAAATTCATGCTTTAAGCTCGCTCATGTATCGCTCCGCGAAATCCAGCAAACTCAGACTGCGTAATGATCGTTTTAGTTCATGTTTTGTTACTAATAGCTGAGCATGATATCGACACAATGAACGAGAAATTTGAATATTGCAATATGTTTTGATAGATATAAGTTACAAGGAGTTTGAATCTTCTATGCCAGTCAGCTCTGTATTGTCATTGTCGTGATCTTTGCAACTTTTCTATCATTCTGGTTTCTGCTGTTGTTTTCATTTGCGTTCATTTTACTGGGTAGTCATATTACAAGAAGAGGATCATTTTATAATTGAGATCTTTATAGATCCGAGGACGAATACGAGGACGAGACTATAAGATTTTAGGCGCGCGCGCTTTGTTAAGCAAACTCGTTGTCGAGAGGGCGAGATTTCATCCAAAAGTTGTCGTCTTGACAACGAGTTTGTTGGAAAAAGCGCGCACTATTCAATTAGTTAAAATTGATGACAGGTTAGATTTTTGAGCCTCTTAAGAAGAGTCCTGTGAATATGCATATGTATATAATCTTTTGGAATATCATTTTATGTGCTTGTGTATGCATATGTATCATATATGTATATTTGTACTTCCGACCAAAAGATATTAATATATTCTAAAATTTGCAATTTTAACAGAATTCCAAACATTTCTAGCTCATAAAGTTTGTATTAGAAAATGTTACCCAAATAAGATAAGTACGGCACTATGTAAGTCTAACTTACAGAGGGTAAAATGACGTTGTGTTTTTTAGTCCTGGATTCGCATATTGTTTGTATTGAGCTTAAGAATACATTTTATTTATCTTTTCAGATTCTGGGAGATGCTTGCGTACCTTGCAAATACTTTGATATTTATTATGGTTGGAGTAGTGATCATGGAGAAAGCTTTGACAATTTTGGAAGAAAATGATCCATTTTTGATAATCGTTGACTACCTCGGAGTTACTGTTATAAGGTAGACAATTTTTATTTAGGGGCTTTTCAGTGTCATGTTAAAATCCCACTTTCCCAGTTAAGAATCCCAATTGGTAGGAGGCAAACCAGTTGGATATTTACAAAGCGTGATGAATCTGCCCCTGGGATCACCAGTAACAAATTCATTCAGTAGTCCGAGTTGGGGATTCGAACCTGGGTCTTCAAACCTCATTCAAATCCCCAACTCTGACCACTGAGCCACGCTGCCTCTATCTATTTATGTGTCTGTCTGTCTTTCTGCCTGCCTACCTACCTATCTGTTTTTAGTTGAGTTTCTTGTCTCTTATTTTTATATTTCAACTCTTTCGTTTATACAGTTCTTGCAACAAGTTAACTATCTGCAATGATTTTACTCAACCTATCTTTTTATTATTGCCTAGTAATCTTTGGGCCTACGTCTTTTCAGGGCCTTGGTTTTGATCGCCTTTAGCCCCGTACTTGTGCGGATTGGGTATGGTCTTAAGTGGCAGAACGGTGTAGTGATTATGTGGGGCGGTCTGCGTGGAGCCGTAGGCCTGGCACTAGCTTTACAGGTGGCCATAGATCATCCAGAGGTTGGCGGAAAGGTAAGATGCTTTCCAAATTAGTCCACAACGTAATGTGTGATTTCATTTCCTTGTTTTATCGAGGAGAGTATAATTAACAACGATTGTGAGGTCGTACATTTACTATGAATTATAAGAGATTTAACATATTTATGCAACAATCAAGATGCAGATAAGCAATGGTAAAACAAAATGAGTGAGAAAAGCAACACCACTGATCATGAAGTGTATTTGCTGTTAGTAAACCCATAACAAAAAAAGATTACTTGTTTTCGTCGAGGAAGTTTGTATATTCTTATTAAATAGTTATTGCCATTTCAACTTGACGAAAACCGCTAGCTGGAAAACTAGTAACCTCATGAACGAAGACGCGCATTTTTATTATCATCTTTAACCTTCAGCGCCATGTGGCGCAAAGTAATCTCGTACCCAAATCTTACTTACCCGTGGGAGATCTGGGTACGAGTTAGGCGCATATGTCACACACACGTAATCTCCGCCTGCTTTTGTTTCTTGCTAATTTTTCGAGTTTTCTCCAAGATTTTCCCGTTGTCTTGTGCTCTTGCTCTGTTGATCTACGCCACGTGGCTTTATGTCGTCCCCTATTTCTTTTGCCCAGCGGATTCCTATTCAATGCTAGTACCCTGGTGACGTCGGTGACGTCATCTTGGTTTAAAGTATTTTTTCAGAATTTTTGGTGAAAGATTTGTCAGGAAGCGACGTCCTATAGCTTCTGTAAAATGTTTTTGTACTTTGATATGTCTGTCTTAAGTTTTTAACAAAGATAACTTAATCCACCTATTGTTTGTAGTTGCTGATCCACACTGCCGGGATTGTGATGTTTACCCTGCTGCTTAACGCAACCACCATGAAAAAATTGTTGGAAAAACTGGGCATGAGTGAAATCTCTGATTCCAAGAAGATTGCTATGGCCAACGGTGTTAAAAGAGTAAAAGAAAGCAATGAACGAACTCTGAAGATGCTTAAATCAGACAGATTCCTTGCGGATGCGGACTGGGCTTTAGCTGAAAAGTTTTGTGTTGTTCTCAACCCATATATGGAATACGAAGAAGAGGTGAGCATGCGCTGATACTCTTTAATGCTATTACTGTGGTGGAGTTTAAACCGCAGTTATTAGCAATAACGCAAAAAACATTATGGCTTGCCAAAATGTTTCACCCTGTCAATAACTTAATATAACAATTGTTAACAGCATTTTTTAACTAGCATTTTTGTCAACCCCCTTCCCCCTTTTCTTATGAAAGATCGCAATTTTCGCAATTTTTCGTTAAACAAACACTGCCTTCCAATAAAAAAAACCTGGCAATCTTAGTTGTTCCCGCAAACTGTGTCTAACTTGTTCTTTGTGATTTCACGTGCCTCCGTTTTGGGCCCCAAGTCTATTCTAATATTAATTATTGCATTCAGTGCTCTAATTGCAACAAATATATATCGGGGAAACTGGCCATCGTTTAGGTGGTCGCATCGTAGATCACCCTTATGATATATGTAAGAAAAACGATCTAAAAAAAGAATTTTGACTGACTTTTCAGACTGGAGTCCTTCGTCCTTTGGCGTTCACTCCGACGAAGGACTCCAGTCCAAAACGTCAGTCAAAATTTTTTTTTTCACTAGGTACGGTGTAAACTTTATCCTTTTGTAGAACTGTTTCTGTTGAAACACAGAGGAAGCATTCCATTTATACATATTAAACTGTATAATTTGTTGCTCTCATTACAATTTGAAACCCTCTCAGATGTTTTTTTTTTGTTACTTCTGTTTTTGTTAAGGTTTAATATTATTATTGTTTTGTTGCTGTTTTTGACACAATTGTGGTTATTCAGGTAGTACCTGGAGCTAAGGTCCCTGTTGATGGCAAGGTGATTGAAGGTTCCTCGATGACCGATGAGTCTCTCATAACTGGGGAGTCAATGCCTGTACCAAAGAAATCAGGAGATTCTGTTATTGGTGGAACAATAAATCAGAACGGTTCCTTGCTAATAGAGGCAACCCACGTTGGACAGGATACCACCCTCTCACAAATTGTTAAACTTGTCGAAGAGGCGCAAACATCAAAGGTATTTTTTAATGAGATAGATAAAATAATATCTAATATTCCCTGATATCTTTTACTCTACCTTTCCATTTGTATTCCTATGGGCTTGTACGCCACCTAGAAATCCTTGAAATTCACGATTTTTTGCTCCAGCCGTGGGATTCTTTGAAAAAAGTTTTTTTGAGAGCAACCTGAAAAAGTCCTTGAAAGTCGAATTTGTAATCCACTTTAGTGGACATAGCTTGTACAGTTTTTTAGACATACTTAAATTTTGATTGGCTACGTGCTTTTCTATAGAACTTGGTTTTGTTTTGTCAATCGTAAATGGTACTTGTCAGTGAACGATGGTGCATGCGAACGGGGCACTACCCGAGTTCAAATTGGTATTTGGTGTTTGAATCGACATTTACAGGATCTCCCGGAAAAAATACCTGGAAAAGTACTGGAATTTTTTCTTGAGTAAAGAGGGAGAACTCTGGTATCAGCTTCAAGTTGGTGTTTTGGTATTTGAATTGACATTTTACAGGGTCTCCTGTATATTTTTGGAAAAAATAAATTGCTTTAATCTCAGAAAAATAACATACGGTTTTGCACTTATTTATTTTGATAGCAATAGAGTTCCGGTTGCTTGACTAATGTAGACCTGTGGTTCTTGCAGCAAACCAGCACCTAACAAATTATAAGTAAAATTCGTTGTAAAATTAAGAATATAATTTGAAGGTGAATTAACTTTGTGTTGCTGTTATAACTGGAAATTACTAGGAAAAGTACTGAAATTTTGCTTTGAGCAAGGTGGAAGAACCCGGTTATCACCTTCATCTTCATCCTTGAAGATATGTAGTATCTAAATAAATTTTTACTTCCCAAAAAAACTGGTTTAAACATAAGGTTATGTTGTCTCTTTTCAGGCTCCAATTCAGCTGTTTGCAGACAAACTCTCTGGTTACTTTGTACCGACAGTGTTCGTTATCTCCTTCCTTACCCTATTAGTGTGGCTGATTATTGGCTTTGTAGACATCCATTTACTCCATAAAAAGTTTGATGTAAGTGTTTGTTCTTGTTATTTTTTCGACTACCTTTTATTTGTTCGAAGAACATGGCATTTATTACACTTTTGTTAACCAAGAGGCCATTAAATTCCATTGTTAAAATTTTGAAAACTTTAGCTTATAAAAAGTTGTTAAAGAAAAGTTTATCTATACGCTTTCTGCAATTCATCTACTATGCACTCTTCAAAAGTATTTCTGATAAAACGGGTAAGTTTTTAAGTTCGTTATAATAACCAATACAAAAAAATCGGCTACTGTTATTGATAAAGGAACCAAATGAATGATATTAGTCCTGAATTAAGTTGTGGCACTCTTTGTAGATCATTTAACAGACAGTTAACAATGTAGCATTTATTTATTTATTTATTTATTTTTTTGATTAAACAACTGCTTTTTAGAAGATTAAAAGAAAATCAATGTGTTTACTATTTCATGTTAAGGAAGATCTAAAACTCTTACTTTTGGCCAGTCTGGTTTACAAAGAAACTATGAACTTCTAATTTGCTATCAAATGTCTTAACAATCAAAATTTAGTTCTCGGTTTTGATTTTGTTTACGATTTGATTTCTCCGCCAGCCGAAGAGGGATGAAAAGAACGAGTTTATAGTAGCATTTGCTTTCCAAACTGCAATTACTGTTCTGGCTATTGCTTGTCCTTGTGCCCTTGGCCTTGCCACACCCACTGCTGTCATGGTTGGAACTGGCGTGGGTGCACAAAACGGAATTCTCATCAAGGGAGGTGAACCGTTAGAGCTGGCACACAAGGTAAAAATTGATATTAATAATAATATATATAATTCAGCAGTACATACTTCGTATTCATATGCCTGAAGGATGAGCCGAATCACACCATACATGTGTACCAAACGTACCTAGATATTTTTCAAAACAGATGATTTGTTTCAAACCGGTTTAGTTTTTGTATTACGGTTTTTTATCCGCTGTCTGTAAAAGAGGCTTTTATTACCGTGCCGAGGCCGTAAGCCGCTGGCACGGTCTTAGAATGCAGCGATATCAGCCGATGTTACATTTTTGCCTGTCAGGTGCAGCCCGAAAGTAACGTGGGCACTGTCCATGCCGAGCGGTCAGCGATTACTTAGCGATAAGATCCGAGAGCATGGTCTAAACAGATTTAATAAAACTCTAAGTCAGGCTCGGTAATAACCATGAAGTGATTCTAGTTTTAATTTAGGGGTATGGTAGAAAAATTGGAAAATTCTTCCCCTGCCTACAATTGTGTGGTCTTCTTTGCTTACCATCTTACCTTACATCTTTTTCTTTTTCTTTTTTTTTAATTTGGTACACATCAAGAATTGAACTTCTGACTTTTGGATCTGTAGTCCTGGTTCATCCCACTTGACCACACAACCAATCGTTGCCAGCATGCCAGTTTTTTTAGGTATCGCTAGTTATTGGTCTCGGACTAATGAGAAAAGTAAACTTGTTTGAAAAATTACATATTTGTTCGAAGTTACAATGTGGTTGGAAGTATTAAAAACTAATTTGAAAGATTTGAACCAAAATTAAAAGTAAACCACCACAACATTCTTTGACTGACTCCACTTCACGTGACTTCACTTGAGAGATTATTATAAGTTCCTGTGTGACCTTTTAAAGTATTACTGACAACCATCATATTGCCAATATTATAAACCCTCTGATCAATTCTCTGCAGTGACAATTTTGATTTTTCTCGTAAATATCTCCTGATGCACCCTTTCATTATCAATCGAAACTACTCTTGACCATCTTTGATGGTGTTATGCAAAATGCTTCTCTGACTAATTGTTCTCCAACCCTTACTTCATGATTCGCGCTGCCAATATTCACATCCTGTTTACCTTAAAGACATAATTCTGTTTTTTTTTATTTTATTATACTTTTATATCGATTTTCTTGCCTTTTTTGTTTTTCTTTACCGATTCCTCTCCAATAGCCACTAACTGTTTCCCAAAAAATATTTTTTGCCGTAAATCCTCATTAACCTTTCCTGGTTGGATCCCCCGCGCTGCCTAGATTTTTCCATCGTTTTAGTCTCAACTGTCTCAGTTTTCCATCCTTAAACACGAAGCCGCGCTATAAAAGGGCGGCCTGTGCCTGGTGATTGTCACCTTCCATTGTCAGTCAACATCCGAACATCACATTCATCTCACCTCTGTCTTTTATTCAAATTCGTTTCTTAGAATACTACAACTCATTTTTTTCTAAATCTGCTCGAAATCTCGAACTTTCAAACGCAAATAAAGCTTACATCGTGCGAAGTAAAATGCATAGCAGACAGGAAAACCGAAAGCAATATCAGTGGATTGTATGATAACGGTAAAGAATTTCAAAATCAAAACTTTAGACCTAAAACATTTTTGTTGATTTGTGCATGTTTCAAACTGAAGTAAATATTATTAAACATAGTATATATAAAAAACATTATTGAGAATATTTAGTTTTTGGCTGTTAGAACTTATAGTAAATTTATTGTAGTTGTCCAACGAATTTCTTTATTGTTTTCGCTCAGAGAGAAGTTTAACGACCATCTTGATTCAAAATTTGAATTTAGAAAGGTGTGAGATGTGGGCGAACCGCTTTTATAGTGCGGTTTCTTTTTTAAGAGGTTGGTAAATGAGTGCTTTTGGAAACTAATCTGCAATAAATATGTGTCCCGTCAACGGGAATCAAGAAGTTGATTATAATTATATTGAAACTTGCAATAAGCGCCGGTTCCATGGATCACTTGGCTCGTAAAGCGTTTTGCTTTAGATTTAATTTTTGTTTTTAGTTAGCTTTTGAATTGAATACAGGTGAATATTCGGTGTTCTTACTTTTTTTTTCTTTCGGGATATGCTAATTAAAGTTTTCAAATGTTGCTTCATTGACCAACAGTTAGTTTATTTATATTAGGTAACTGCTGTAGTATTTGATAAAACGGGAACATTGACTCATGGGACCCCTGAAGTGTCAAGAACATTGCTTTTTGTTGGACCAGAGGACTGTAATCTACGTTTGCTTTTAGCAGCTACTGGTACTGCAGAGAACAATAGTGAGCACCCCATTGCATTTGCCATTACCACTTATGCCAAACAGGTAAGTGACTTGTGTTTTGCTTTATGCAGTGGAAAAATGCATCTTTGAACTTCATTTTATACTCTGTAGTTCTCTTAAAAGATATGTAGTTCAGAATTCCTATTTTTGGGTTTAACTCCAGGACCCAGTTGTATAAAAGACAATTAGAGCTAACCCCAGGTTAAAATTTTAACCCGAGTTCTTGTTTCCAACTTTACGAGGAAAGATTTGAGCTGTTTTTTGGGCATTAACAAGTTTTATCATTTAGGAATCCAGAAAGTATTCTAAAATTATTCTTCACCTTTCTTAAAGAAGAAATTACTCCTTGAACTTTCGCTTACCCAGGGTTAAAGTTAACCAGCTTTTGAACAACCCACCCCAGAGGGGGAGTTAAGTTTCTAAATACCAGAGGAACTAAGTTCGATTTACTGAAGCTGGTGAAGAATAATACACGTGAAAAAACCTCTTTTAATACAGTGTGCAATATTTAAGAATATTTTTTGTGGATAATTCATTGATAGACGGTAGCCACTGTGTCGCCGTCCCAGGGCTTAAAATAATTTTCGTATGGAGCCCGGTCATGCTGACTGGGCAAACTGATTTTAGCTCAGACATATCTCGGTTTTGGCCGGTCAACATTTGGAAAAAAAATTATAAGGTAATGACAATATAAACCCAAAATATCAATTATACAGTAAAAACGGTGTTGAAAAAAACCCTTTTGTATGTTTAGCAAACTGAAAAGCGTAACTTACTAAATACATAACACTTAGCTGCTTTCTCTAACGATGTTCCATCATGCAAAGTTCCTTATCCCTTTGCCGATGTATCAGGATGTGATATTCCATTTGATTTTCAAGAGAGGTCAATTAAAGTACAATTATT
>JAOBAY020045284.1:0-13661 GCA_025331085.2 Zoanthus sociatus
TGGGCGATTTCAGGTCGTATTTTTCAGGTTTGTCAATAAAAATTCCATTTTACTGTAGACGAACAATTGCCTGTACTGGGGCATCATTTTTCATCAAATTCCCCACATTGTCCCCGGTACCTGGGGCACTGCAACTCTGTATCATATTAGTGTAATCGAAAGTTCAGAAAATTGTGATCAACTGTAAAGATATTTTATATACGAGGCAATACACAGCAAGCAGTTTGCTCTGATGAAGGGATTTAATATGCTCGAATCGCCAGCCTAAATACATCTATAAACCCTACGGCAAAAAAATATGCCATATCAACCCATGGTTATCAAATCAAATCCAACAAAGTCAACAACTGCAAGTGCTTATTGTGTCTGACTATGCAATATAAAATTTATATATTACTAATTGAACTGTAATAAACAGGCCAGCGAACACGATCAAATTTCCCCACCGTTGATGGTTGTTCGGAGTCAAATGGTGAAATGCCCCATTTATTACCGGCCTCCCCCCCTCCAGTTTAACATTGGTAGGTGTATAAGAAGAAAATATTCTTGTCCCTAGTATCCACTGTCTCGTGAAAAGTCCCCACATTTACTCCAGGGATGGGGACGCTGTACCTATATTTCTCCACATTTAGCTACCCACATTTCCCCCACTACACGGGGATGTACTTATCTCAAAGTCCCCACATTTCCCTAAGTATGCCCGGGGTCCCCCCTCCCTCGGGGAAGCCGATGACAGATGCATTAATAGTTTTAGAACCTCCGTCTCCGATTCTGTAATCCACGTCCCATCATTTTAGCTGAGATAATATCTACGAATGCAACACTACTTTACATTCTAGTGCATGCAACGCTTTCACTAATCTTTCAGTTACTTCTACCTTAAAGCATGTGTTTAAAATATCGAACAGGGTGCCATCTTCAGCCACCGGCGGAACTTCCACTTCGTAAATATTTTGAATAACATTTTTTGAGTCAGGTTTGTTGTGGATGAGTTGCTATATTTGAGACAGGGACTAAGAACTACCTCTACTAAATTTACCAATCAAGTACCATTTACTACGTGAAACTCGGCACAAACTTGGATATCATAGAAAATCAAAATTTTATGCTTGGGAAGCCCGATTCTGCGTTTCACTGTTCCGATATTTTTGCAGAGAGAAAGTCGACATGTACAGTCTGGGATGGCATCTGCGGATGTATACCATAGTATACTGTATACATTTTAAGAAGACGTGTTGTGGATGAGGTTGTTAGCTTTCTACTGGGCTACCTGTGGTAAGCCCAGTCATAAAATAGGTTTCAGTCTGTGTTTTTTGTCTAATAGTCCAGACAAAATGTTTATCCCACAGTTCCTTGCGGTGCCAGTTTGACTCACAAGGTTCATTTATTGCTCGATTGTGTTGGGAGGAGAAGAAGGCCCTGGAACAACAGATAGCCCAGTGAACGCTTCTGGAGCGTGTTTTTGTTGAAAAAGATTTTCGGTACGTCATGTCTCCCTAACGAGATGTTGTCATAAATTAGTTAAAAAAAGTCACATGCATGAAATTGAAAATTTGCAAAATTCTTGATTCATTATATGGTAAGCATTGTTCGTTCAACTACAGCAATTACATGGATACTATGTCTGATTGCATTAAGTATTATTGGCAGCTTTTATTAAAAATAAACGAACGAGTTGCTGAACGCATTGCTGTCTTCTTTTTCACCCTTTCGGTTGGGCACTGTAAGAATTTTACTTATTGTTGATCTTGCCTTCTAATTCCATATCAAGATGTAAGTTCTTAAAAGATTTGTGATTGCTTTTGTTCCTTGTTTTTTTTTTCAAAAAACGTGGTAGAACTGGAATCTTTGTCATGGATAGTTGATTTAGAAATACATCGTCTGCGCATGCGTGACAATCATTACTCGTTTTTTTTACCTCATTGCTTAAAACGATTTCAAGAACGATAATTTCTCTTTTTAAAGACATTTTCCAATCCAATCTTTTAATTTATCTCAACTGGAATACCGTGCAAAAAATTATAGCAACCAGCTTGATACTCCCATAACCGTCACTTGTATTCAAATGTATCTTATAAATTTGGTGCTGTTGTACAAAGAAAGGTGTGTTGGGTGAAATGCTCGCTCAAGGGGTCACTACCGGGGAGCTCTGTACTTCCGCCCAACTGTACCCCTGGGAAGGTCTGAGATAAGGTCGGTTGAGTCCTAGATGGACACTCTCGTAACTCGAGAGGTGGGTTCACTAGAAACAGGCTTGACGAACCGCAATGGGTAAATGACTCCCCGTCCCGTGAGGGGTGGGGAGGATGCCTGCAGTTGTGTCACAGTTGGAAAGGTCCCACGACCGGCATGGTGAGTTCAATCAGCGAGGTAGTGCTCTTCTGCAGTGCTATAACTCAAGTCAGACTACTCTTCGTCCAACACATTTTTTTTTTAAAAGGTAAAGCTAAAATCCAATTTTTAGGTAAAATTAAATAAACTTCGGCTCAAGGCAGACACTTAAAGAGGGTTCGGGGAGCACAATCGTTGGAAAACTTTGTAATTCAGATTGTGGGAAAAGTGATGTCCAACGTGCAAAGGGATAAATGTAGTCTTTCAAGCATTTGAAACAATCTAGTTCAAAGTAACATAATTTCAAACTTGTCCAGTTCCAGACCTGCAGTAGAACCAACAGAATAGTATTAGCACTTTTTCTGGATAAAAAAAACAAAAAACTAAAGACTAAAAAAAGTGTTCCCTTATCCACCGATTCGAATGAAGTTGTTCGAAAATTATCAAAAAATCCAAAGGGGGTAATTTGGGCGAGTGAGAACTATCACCAACTTTTTCAATCGGGCAATGTTATTCTGCAATTAATTACTCATTTATTAATTACCCATTTCATAGCTACAAATATAATTATCTCTTGCGCTCAAAAAATCGTTTTGCATATCGTTTTGCATACCCTAATCAAACTCCCACATGCTTTGCATTGGCGCATAGCCAGAGGCTGTACCTGTCCGCGGTTGCTACTTGCATTGTGTTCTCGTTCTTAGAGTTTTCGTTCCCATTGACTAGCGGTCAGAAAACGAGAGACTCTGGGAGCAACCATTTTGAATAACAAAGATAATGACCCAATTTTACTGTGTGCAGTCTGCATTTATGGCGCATGCCTGAAATGGTTGCTCCCAGAGTTTTGTAATCTGACCGCTGGTCATTGTATTGTAGTTACACGGGTAAAGCTGGTCGTGTGTAAGCGTATAGATTCTGGCCAAATCGAGAAGTTGAGTACGGATGGCTTGGTCTTGAAGTTTTCAAAATAGGCTAGAAATAAACCACTTGGCAAGCTACGAGTTGCTGCAGCCAACTTTGTAGAGTTTACAGAAAAAAACGGCGAAAAGAAGTGCAAGTGTCAGAACTGATGAAGATTACCGTAAAACAGAGAAAAAAATTGTTACAAAAAATCCTTTATGTTCCAATGGTTTTCAAACGCAAGGTACGCCCGAGCGCCAGTTTTCAGCACTTTTACAGTTCTGTCGTCCTCGTTTTGTCTAGCTCGTTGGCATTTAGCAATAATAGTATAATAATAATAAATAACAAATATAATAAGATACTTGTATAGCGTATTTTCCAAACTATAAAAATATGCTTTACAAAATGAAAAAAATTGCGAGAGAATTGTCCTCGGCATTGGAATGAAGCAGGTTATCGAGGTTTCAAACTAGAAGTGTGGGATCTGATTGATTTTTTTCAATTATATCACAAATATTAATATGTCAATGTTGCGCGATCGATCACAAATTCTTTCACTCATAAGATTAATCCATATCTATACTTAGCAGCAAAAAGAGTATTGTAATGAAGCCATCAATTGATGCTTAATTAGCTTTACAGGCTTGGAACAGAGAAAAAATTATCCAAATAAAGAGTTACTCTCATCTCAATAAACAGCTGGTGGTAGCAAAATAGAGAGGGAATAAAGAGTGCAAAATTAAACAACAACAACAACAACAGTAAATATTTTATTTCACCTTGAATAATTAAAAACAAATTTAAGAAAAAGAAGTTATGGTTAAGATAGAAAAACTAAAGCTACTACATGGAATAACCATTAGGGGCAAACTAGCCAGATACATATAGGTAGCCAGAACGATTGAGTAGTTGGTATTTACCACTCAATTGTTCTGGATACCTAAAGTTAAATCGGTACTTGAGGTGAAAAAACAAGCAAACAAACAAACAAAAATAAAATTAATTAATTAATTAATTAATAAAAGAATTAACGCAGCAACAATAATGCTGAATAATAAATAATACACTAAAAGAAAAAATCATAAAAATTAATACTTCACTGTAATGTAATATTTACTCATTTGAGATACTATAACATAAAATGCGTAGAAAGGAAACGATATTGTAATTCAATCTACAACAAAGCATTGCTATTGATCTGTCCATATAAACAAATATAGTTCGGCACTGTGTTATAAACCTGAACAGAAATGTAATGTTAACAGTATGAGCTGATAGGACACTAGCCCTTCCAAATCTCTAAAACGTATGGAAAACTTTTTCATCTGAATAGGAAAATGTCAAATGCTACAAGACTAAAGAGTACTGAAGAGTGCACTGAGCACAAAAATTAATAAAGAGTGGACTCTCAAATAAAAATAGTAATAAGAGTATTTTGACATGATGGCCACAATAACAAGAACTCTTTATGATAAAGAGTAATTAGGCATCCCTGGCTTTAGTTAGACTGTTTAGAAAGGGTGAACTCGCGTATAGATAGCACAAACCTGCTAGTAGCTAGCTTGAAGCTACTATAGTGGACACTATGGCTATAAAGATGAACTCAAGTATGGATAGCACAAACGAGCTAGTAGCTAACGTGAAGCCACTATATTGGGCACTATGGCTATAAAGATGAACTCAAGTATAGATAGCACAAACGTGCTAGTAGCTACCTTGAAGCCACTATATTGGGCACTATGGCTATAGAGATGAACTCAAGTATAGATAGCACAAACGTGCTAGTAGCTAACTTGAAGCCACTATATTGGGCACTATGGTTATAGAGATGAACTCAAGTATAGATAGTACAAACGTGCTAGTAGCTAACTTGAAGCCACTCCATGTTGGGCACTATGGCCACGTTGGTAGCGGGCTTTACCCCTACAAACTACCATAAAAATAGTGAGCCTGCATGGTTGCCAGGAGCCATGGACAGCTGTTTCTGCCTTTTAGTGCTAATCAGCATGGTATAGCTAGCAAACAGCCTCAGGTTCCCAAAAGAATATAAGTAAAGCTTCAAAGAACTACAACTGCTTTCTGACTTAAACATTTTGTTTGTTGCAGTGAATAATTTACATTTTGTTAGAATGGCGGTGTTACCTAGATAATGAGTTCTAGAAGCTTCGTGTAAAGTGTTAAGTTTTCTTAAATATATTTAAATTTCTTTGGAGGCAGCCGAACTCCTGATTTTGACTATTCAAAATTGAAAACTAAAAAGTTGCTTCTCGTGCTTTTGAATTTTATTGAACGTGCAAATATTAATACATTTGTGCCTTTGATCTCTATCTTTCTTTGTTTATCACCAATTACTACTCTTGATGTTTCGTTGTATCTCCTGTTAGTAT
Source organism: Zoanthus sociatus (assembly GCA_025331085.2). Classification (NCBI taxonomy): domain Eukaryota; kingdom Metazoa; phylum Cnidaria; class Anthozoa; order Zoantharia; family Zoanthidae; genus Zoanthus; species Zoanthus sociatus. Next base: position 5,619 of record JAOBAY020045284.1, read on the forward strand.
TAACTTTTCAGGTGAATAGCACTTTTTGTGCTCTCTAAATTGGTTCATCAAACACCGAATGCCTCGAGCTATTCGCCTCGGTTACTCATCCGTGAAAAAGGGCTTCTCGTGTTGCTTCAGTTTCGGAAAAAGAAATTCTTAGAATAAACGAGGAACACACCCCTTTAAACACAAAGAAGCAACAAAATTTGGTGTTCCAGTGTTTGATAGCAAGTTTTTATCCTTTTCATTCTTTTATTTTATTTTTGATGCTAAGCTTAATGCTCGCGCGTGAGATACGTGAGATAGATTGCAGAAGACTGGTTGTGAAAGTCTTTTTTCTAAATTTTTTATAAAGTGCTATTCACCTGTTAGTTTAATACTAAAACAATTATCCCCTCAGTGTCAGTGCCTAGCAATAAATACTTACCTTGTTTAGCGGCTCGGTAAATATTCACCACTATTCACCTCCACTTCGGGGGATATATTTGTTTGAATTGTTCGAAGTGTATTTCGTTACTGATGCACAGCAAATGGTATTGTAACTTCTGATTGAAATTCGAAGAAAGTTAGGTCTTAAATTTCCAATTTTGGGTTGTGGTTTTTTTGGGCTCCTAACGGCAGGAACGCTGAATGGGTAATGACTGTCAATTTATTTAATGTTTTCTAAAGCTACTAAAATTACTTTGTAAATATAATATGACTCTTGTGTATTGGAACTAAAGTTATTCTGTCTCTTTTCCGTAGGCGCTGTGTAATTACACTGACATGGTTTTAATAGAGGCGGTTGTAATTTGTTTGACAAGATTACAGTCGTTTTTGGGCAAAGTAAGTTTAAGCTTTTAGATTGTTTACTTTGCAACAAACACGTAGCTACTCCAAGAACATTTTTAACTATAGTAGTAATGGAGGCAAACATGAGGGGCATGCATTATTTTTTGTGGCTTCTCCGTCCATAGACGGTAGCCACTGTGTCACCGTCCTGGTAAGTGAGTCCGTAACACCACAACAGGAAGCCCAGGCAAGTTACCAAATAACACAGGAAGCCCACAAAATTAATTTTAAAACATTTGTTCAGAATCAATCAACTGTCGGCCGATAATATCTCTGACTTGATCTCCAGTTGTATTTTATCAGTTCAAAACACGCGTGCCTTTCGAAAATGTGCAATTAAAACTACTATCATTCGCAATATTTTAAATTTTCTTTAGCGAATATTATTCCGAGGGTTTTTTAAATTATAAAAGCACCTGTAAGAAAGATAAAATCTTATTTTTGTGACTGCTGCATCCATAGATTGTCTCAATCCCCAACGTAAATAAATGATGTGAGTATCAAAAAGTCACTTTAAAATAGATTCAACAAGTTTTCTTAAATAGAAGTTTCTACATTCCATGTTTACTTACAGTAACCATAAGCGCTTAATTAAAAAGCTCGTTTTATTTAATTACTTGAGGCCTAGATAACTTAATTGCAAGTGGTCGTGTGATAAAATAAGTATTGACTAAGTTAGGTTTCGTCAAAATATTTTTCGAGTGAAAACCTGACATTTTAGTTGTTTCTTTCAGTCATTATTCAATCTGTCAATAATCATTTAGTATTTTAGTATTTACTTCTATATTATAATTATTTTTTGTATACATGACTTAAATATTTCGTGTTAAACAGGACTCCAAGTTTCATAAAGTGTTCTTTTGGATTGCAGTTGCCGTTTTGCAGGTTAGCTAGCTTATCTCCGGTTTATGTAAATCATATATGTGTGTGTGTGTAAATCGTATATATATGTGTGTATGTGTGTATTTATACGAGTGTAAGTTTTACTTACAAAGAACACAGAAGAACTGAAATAAGCCAAGAACAAAGAACAGCTTGATTTATATCGAATCCCGAATATGACGTCATTTTGGCCCAAAATCTCCATTCTGAACAAACCTCGGTAAATTGCTCATCGGCTTTCAAAACCTTTAAAGGGGAAGAGGACATGATAAATCGTTCTGATTCATAAATTATAGTTACAATCGTTTTTCTCAACACCAAAAGCATAAAACTGACAAGTTTTGATATATTTAATACACACGCTTGAAAAGATGAAAACCTGTGACTGCTTTGGATGGGACACTAATCCATCACAGTTTGACCCCCTGCAGAAACCAGTATTAGAAGAAAGAAATCCCTTGTCATTTAACCTGCTTGATAAAGTTGCTTTGTGTTACCTTTTCTAGTTGTCTGAAGTGTCATTATATCCTGCCGGGTTAGCCTTGCTGGAACAAGGACTGCTAACTCTAGACTCCCAGGGAGCGTTTGACTCACAGGTGAGCGACCTTTTTAGAAACCGTACTGACAGTGGAAATAGTAAAAATATGACTAATATGAATAAAAACAACTCGGTTTTACGGCTATTAACCATGAATCCAGTTTGTGGTTGATTTGGGGGTACTTGGAGACAGAACTGCAGGATTGCAAATGGGAACGAACAATTTACCTTTTGGTCGTCTTAAGTATAGCAGACACAAATTGCAGAAGTTATGGATCGTCTCCACTGAATAAAATTTTTGATAAGGTACGAAATGAATTGAACACCTTTCTCGCGACGATTGCAACTTGCTACGCTCGGCAAACTGTCAATGTAAATTCTAATGTTGCGATAAAAGTTTGTAAAATCGTTATCAAACGAACTCCCGGTTTGACTGTAAAAGTGAATTTTCCTAAGACCAATGAGAGACTAAGTCGTAAGGCTGTTTTTTCGACAAGTTTTTGCATTCTTTTAAATTCCGTAGAAAACAGACAGTTTAGAGACTTCAACAACGCTTAACGTCGTTCCTGTCCACGGAAGTTGTGGTTAATGAAAAGTAGAAAGTTTATCGACCCTCGACAAGCGCAGGGGTTGAATACGGGCTGACAAAGCTATTACTAAGCAAGGGGAGTTTGTGGAGTAGTTGACATTTTGTTGAGCATTTTTTCAAAGATTTCAAAATTCGTTACCTAAGAAACTTTGGCCAACTCCAATAAACTTTCTTAATATAGTCTGTTTCATCGTTACTTATTGGCTAGTTTAGCCGTGACTTTATTGGCTGTTAGACTCACCAGATTGTATAAGCATTTAACTGACTCTTTAAGATTCCTCTTAGTTGATGTTGATTACCATTAGGTTGTCAAAACATCGGTCACCAACAACAGTCCTTCTCAAGACTACCTAACAATTAGAGCTCGAGGACGAATGGACTACAAGTCAATAGTCTATGAGGCCGTAGGCGGAATGGGCTATTCAAACTCGTAATCCGTGAGGCCGAGAGGTTTAATTGTTTTAGTATAAACTTACTAATCGGTCAAAAAAGGATGTACGAATTAAATTATTGATGAAATCAACTGATATTATAACAAAACAGGGCTCATTACTATTTTGATCCGCCATCTTTTCTCTACTAGTAAGCTATCACAAATAGACCTTTAGTAGAGTAGCCAATCAGAATACAGGATGCGTGTTAGAGCGTTAGTAGGTCTATACTAATTTATACTAATTTGATTTAGACGATCGCTCGGTACAATGTACTTTGACTCTTGGTTTTAAACGATTTACAAATTTGTTGCCTTTTTTTGTTACAGAAATCCCATAAAGTGCTGATGACGTTACGATATGATCCAATATTAAGCTTTCATTTTAAACAAATGGATCACTTTGTTGGCCTTAGTTTTTACAACAATTTCCACTTTGCGCTGATGGCGCATCTTATGAAGGGTAAGACAGCTGACGTGTAATACTGCATTACTGCAATATAACCGTGAATTTTCTACAATAGGCACATCCGCGAAATTAGCATGAAACGTTTTGAAGTAATAAGCATGTAAAGCTTAGCAATGCATCCTTCCAACATGGACTACAATTATTTCTTTATTTTTAGAATTTAATTTTATTTTATTTTAAACAAACTTGTACACTTATCTCGGAAAATCCGATACGCAGTGATTTATTTTTTTTCTTTTTGGGCGAACGTGGTTGGCGCAGTTGGTAAGATCTCTGCTTTCCAACCACAAGGTCTCAGGTTCGATCCCGGCAGTTTGCCGAGATTCGAATATTTGTGTAACCTTCTTTCCCGCCTAAGCCAACTCAGCTTTCCATCCTTCCGGGGTAGGTAAATGAGTACCAGCTTTCCATCCTTCCGGGGTAGGTAAATGAGGAGCAGCGTTTGCTGGGAGCTAACCGGTGATGGATTAGTGTTCCGTCCAGGCGGAGTCAAAGACTATCATCCGCTTAACACTACAGAAACCGGAGATAAGCGCCGGCTCCATGGGCCACTCGGCTCGAAGCTTTAGCTCCATTATCATATATGATTGGTGCCGAAAAGTTCAAAATACACTTGATATCCGCGCATTTATCCAGAACATAAAAAACGGGTTAGTGCATGCTAGCCTATTTTCCACTGAAGATTTGATGTCGGATATTATACTCGTACTAACAGTACGATTCAATGGAAAATAACTTAAACTGCAGTATGTCGGAATTTGCATATTTTTTTAATATACAACACTTTTTTTAATAAAAAAGTTAATCTAATCTACAACATATTTGGTTATTGTGTGAAATATTATCAAAATATGTCCTCTGCAGTTACCGTGGACATTTTGAAGCAGAATTGGTCAGTGATGGTTGACATGCCACATGTGGGACAGTTTACTACAGATTATTTCGTAAATCAACAAATACAATTTTTTTTTTCATTTGCATTTAAAATCATATGGATTACCACAAACACGCACACAGAAATTTACAAAAAAAACCAAGAGCACAAAACGAACTTTTCTTCCATCCCCTCCCCTTCAAGGGAGGGGTTTGTTGCAAAACCCCTCCCACTAGTTTTTGGTACGACCTTCCTGGATAAAACTTTTTACCAAAATTTTGTAGCTCTTACTCTTATAGGTGGGTTAATTGGAGATTAGCTTTCAAAGTGCTAAATGCAAAATCGTTAAAAAAAACAAAGTAGAGGGGTTGTACACGTAACACGTTAAGTGTAATCCTCTCAAGCGTTTTCATACTACCTCACTTCAGCTAGCACCCAGGGTTTTTTGCATCCTTGTTCTAAGAAATAAATCAGACTCATGGAGTCGTGCTCAACGCTGTTATAGTCAGTTCCAAGTTTAAATATATTTAAGTTTTATTTAGCTACAATTCAAACCTTCATTTTTCCTGCACCCGCGGTCATTTCTTTTTCATTTCCGATTTTTTTTTCAATTGATGAATGTCAAGGCAAAAAAAAAATAGCTACGATGAATAGCCAGAATTTATTTTCATATGTCCACATCAACAACTGATTATTTCAACAAACAGCGTTTGCTTTCTCGATTCTTATTGGTTGAAATTTTTCTTTTGTTGGCACGCGAAAACAGGTGGAAGTGTCTACGCCAGCTTGTCCACAGACTTACTTTTATAATTTCTCACAAACGCTTTTTGACTTTTCTATTTGCCAAGTTACTTTGTTACCAAAATGGAAAATGTAAAACTGAAACTTAACGAACTTCGAGAGAAAATCGAAGCAGTAGAAGAAAAAGAATGCGCTCGTAAAAAACAGATTTCGCAAATCAACGAAATTGCTGATCGGTTTGAGGAAGACGTGATGTCTTTGAAGAGACAGGTTTACTCTCAAGAGCGAGAGTTGGATAAAATAGAGGATCAATATGATCAGAAAAGAAGCAGTCTCTTAGAGTTTGAAGACATTATCGAATCTAATGTCAGATATATCGAAGTTCTAAAGGAAAGAGAATCAAAAAACGAAATTTGGATTGAGGAGCTCGAGGCGAATTTAAAACAAACGAAAACACGAGCTGACGACAATGAATTGAAATATCGTGAATTGTCGTCAAAGTTAGGTATGACGGAGAAGGAATACGAGCGTGCTCATGCCCGACTTTACCGAGCAGAACATGACATTGAATTGCTCAACACAGATTACGGATCAAAGGCAAGAAATCAAAAAGTTTTGGAGGACAAAGGAGACAGACTGGCAGAGCGAGAAGATTTTCTGGAGGGCGAACTCAGGAAACTAGAGGACAAAGTTAAAATGGTAGATATGCAAGCTGAACATGCCGAACAAAAAAGAAAATTGTTGAAGCAAAAACTGAGATACTTCAGAAACGAAATAAAAAATTATACAGAAAGAATTGACAAAAGCAAAGAAGATCTTAACGACGTAATGCAACAGCTACAAGTTATCTGATAGTTGAAAAATGGAAATTGCTTCGCTAAAAAGAATTTCTTGATTTGCTAACTTTTGAAATAAATATTTATTTCATATTCCCAACATCCAAAGATTAAACCTCAAATCTAACACTACCATATTTCTTATCAAATCCTTAATTTAAACTAATTAAACCTATTTCGTTCTATTTTTGTCGTTGGTTTGACTAAAGCGCTTTATACTTTTTTTTTCAATCAATTTAGTAATATTACGTGTACATAAACAATTTGTTGTCATCTTGTTTGAGTGTGCGTTTGCCTGATTACATTCTATCAGCCATAACTACAACAGTGTATAGTAAGTCTATCGATGTTAGTTTTATTCAGCAAATTCCCGAACTTAAAATACTGTTAAACGGAATAATATTCATCCTATGAGACAATTTTTTTAAAAACTTTGTTCCATTTCCAGATTACTAGCTATAGTTTACAATAATTTCGCCAAAGTTCAAGAAAACTTGCCATAAATTTTCGTCTTTGAAGTAAAATAGAAACAAAGCAAATTTTATTCAAATCAATGCGAAGGGAGTTCTGACTGCTGTCGCGCACAAAATGTTTCTAAGCAAGCGGTATTTTCTTTGTTTTGTACATGTATACGTTCATGAATATTAAGTCTATCTCACTTGTCTGCCTTCATTAAGTGCCAGTAAAATATTCATGACGCAGCGTTATTATAGGGACCTTAAGCAACGAGGACGGGAATGTGAACGACGACGGCTCAGAGAAATCACCTTTCTGGTTTACTCTTTATTTCTTTGTGCGAGTAATTAGGGTTTTGTTTCTTTGCTTTGACTTTATAAGTAGAAAAACGATTAAATATTGCTCCATGAAGCTAAACAAAAAATACCGAGAAAGTTTTTGCTGTTACGTTCTCGTAGTCCCGACAATTCTAAAAAAGGTCTTTTCACGTTTTAACTTTTGCAGGTGCTCAGCTCGATACATTCCAAAGAGCAGTTATTGTATTTACTATTGCTCTTTGCCGTCGTCGTCGGCGTCACCGTCCTCGTTGCTTAAGGTCCCTTAAAGATCTTGACGCCTATAGAGACAGCGACCTGACATCATTCCAAATAGCAACATTATCAGTAAAGTAAAGTGTTTTTGTAGTTTACTTTTAACATTGATTGAATTTCTTTGTATTGATATAGTTTTGAGTTTGTTATGTATGGGTTGCAACGGATTAATTAGCCGTGTTGTTCAACGCTGTTCCTCTGTAAGAGCCTGTTCACATCATGCGAGATAAATCGGGGGTGCGAGATATCTCAGTCTGGAAGGTAGGGATAACCCTATGGGTAAGGTTGTCTCGGTCCAATCCATGTGAACGGTTCACCCCGAGATATCTCGGGGGTAGGGATAACTTTGTGGAGGGTGCGCATGCTTTCCTATCAGAACGAGACAAGATGGCCGTTACTTAGCACTAAACCGAGACATCTCGGGGTCAGGTTTTCTCATGTGAACCAGGGAACCTACTCTGCCAAATTCAGCACGTTACAATTAATGTTATTACTCGTTCGCTTCGCTCGCACGCAGCAACTATGGCGCACAAAAGCAGCCATGTTTGTGGACATGCCACCAATTAAGTCCATCAACATGGCGCTGCATACATTTACACCAATGATTTAGGCTTCTTCCCCAGTAATAATAATAATAATAATAATAATAATAATAATAATAATAATGATTTCTATAGCGCTCTTTCTAGAGTCCAGGGCGCTTTACATATATCTAATAAAATCTAATAAAATTAGGTAGAATAAATAAAAATATACATATATATATATCTATCTATCTATCTATCTATCTATCTATCTATCTATCTATCTATCTATCTATCTATC
>JAOBAY020045301.1:0-13660 GCA_025331085.2 Zoanthus sociatus
CCCCCCCCCCCCCCCCCCACCCAGCTCTCTAGCGCGCTCGACACACACCACGCTCTATCTATATAGAGAGAGAGAGAGAGAGAGAGAGAGAGAGAGAGAGAGAGAGAGAGAGAGAGAGAGAGAGAGAGAGAGAGTTAGTTCACAAACCAATCAGGAATTCACAATTTCCAAGGTCATCAAATCTATACTACACAACTTAATAATGTCCAAGAGAAAAAAGGAGAGAGTTCACGAACCAATCAGGAATTCACAATTTCCAAGGTCATCAAATCTATACTACACATAACAATGCAGCTATACATTTTTATTATCATGTTATAATTAAGTACAATAAGGTTAAGTTTGACAAAAGTTACTTGACTACAACAAATTCTATTAATCAAGCATGTAAAATAAAATCCTGAAATAAAAATTAAACTGGCTGTGAAGCTAACCCACTTACGTTTCTAAAATCCACCGTGAATGTTCCCAAATACGCTACTAGACCAGATGACAATAACACGTCTCCTGTCACCTTTGTATATCTGTGAATTAATCATAATACAAATCATCATCAGGATCATCATATTAGCATCATAATTATACCATATATCATTCTTCTTAACAATTAGACCTCGAGAACGAATGGACTACGAGTTAATAGTCCATGAGGCCGTAAGCCGAATGGGCTATTTAAACTCGCAGTCCTAGAGGCCGAGAATTCTAACTGTTAAGAGGAATGACAAAAATGGCATTGTTATATTACCAATCGGTCAATAAAGAATGTACAAATTATATTATCGATGAAAGCCTCTGATATTATAGCAAAACGGGGCTCATAACCATTTTCTCTACTAGTAGGCTATCATAAATAGACAACTCGTAGGGCAGCGAATCAGAATGCATGTAGGTTTATACTAATAACTATTATACTATCTTTATCAAAAGTAAAATAAAGATGCTGTAACTGTAATAGTAACTGAACATTAAAAATAGCACGATGCTTTTCATCCAAACATGTTTCACAATATTTCAATTGTAGGAATCTTTGTCTGAGGTAATAAGAGACAGGTTCATGCTAAAGTGACGATATTACTGGGCCCGAGGGGACTCACACTAATGCAATAAACTAAGCTAAATATGTTGCGAACCAGGTGGCCCATGGGGCAAGTGCTTATTTCTTTGCCTCCCCCTGGATGGGATACTAATCCATCACTTGTTAGCTCCAGGCAGGGACTGGCACTCATTTACCTACCCCGGAAGGATGGAAAGCTGAGTTAGCTTAGGCACCCGTTGTGGAGAAGAATATATAATGTTCCAAACATGTAACGGAAATGCTAAATGTTGTTTCTTCAGGGTTTGACTTTCTAATTGCAATCAATGCTTCCAGGATGTTTTTGCTTGCTTGAAATGTTCTATGTGAAAACATGATCACAATGTTTCGAAAAATGCCTTGCTGCTTCTCATAACGTCATTATCATGTCTAATATATCTGGAGTAGTAATGAAACAAACTTACCTATCCCCCAATACTTTAGCTGCCTCTGTCCACCTGTCCTTCTCTCCTCCCAGTCCCCCAATCAGCTTTTCAGCGCGAACAAGTTTCTGCGAGCACAACTCGATGTTAGCTTCAAGATCTTTTTTCTTGTTTGTCATGGCTTCAAACTCATCGTTAAGAGCTTGCAGTTTGTCAACCACCTGAGAGAAAGAGATTTGAGAACAAATCAAGTTAGGAACGCACAACAAGTGTAAAACATAACATCATGGAAAACTCCCAACATGACAGAAAGAAAAAGCTAATTTTTAATAAATATTTGTTGAATAATTTTTATAAAACAACTATTGAAGTGCGCCGTCGAGCATTTGGTCTAGCGTGAATTGTTTATGTTTTTTAGACAACCGTGGGTCGAAAACTTCAATTGCTGCCTAATGCTTTAAACGATGGCTAAACTTTTAAGCCTAGAATGGATTAATCCACGTGCTAATTGTACAAAGCTACGTCACTTGAGACTGGATTAGTTGTATACAGACGTCACGTTCAGTAATTGGTTGGTTTTAACTTTTATAAATTTCTTCACGAGAAGCGCTTATTTGATAAAGGGAGGGAATTAAATTACAAAACATGAAATGAAAAAATTAACTGGGTTCTTTCAAAAAAGCAACCACAAGAGTTCCTATAATTAAATAGCTGTTAATAATCAAAAACAACTTAAAAACTACAATTTTTTTCGAAATGATTTAGTTCTAAAATACCAAAGACTTGAAAATAGTTAAAAAACGTAATGGAAAATCCGATCTATATGAAGTAAAGACTACAATTCCAACAATGGTTGTGCTTCGTGTCTCTGGGGCTTGCAATCTTCTGAAAAATTCCCCTTTACCATAAGTGGTAAGACATTAGAGGCATTTATAAGGGGGAAAATAAGACGCGTGTTAGCAAAAAAACACCATAAATATAAAGCAAACTGTATCATTTATACGTTCGCGTCTTAAATAAGACGCAAACATCTCGTATATATGGTTCGCGTCTTTGATACCTGCGCACTTACAGTTCACGATTAATCTAGGAAGTGAAACCGCTTATACGAGGAAGTTCACATCTTAGTTAAGAAGCGATTTAACTAAAAAAGAAAAAAAGTCTGTAAATCGAATCTAAAATAAGACTCGAATTCTTGTTTAGTATCATTTATACAAGCGTATTGTTGACATAATTGTGCTTCTTAGTAATAAAATGAAAACGTTTTCGACTAAAAGTTATCTTCAAAATGATCTATTTACAATATACAACAAGCTTAAGTAGTTGGTTTACGTAATCCCCGAGGGATACAGGTTGGCATGAGAGATTTCGTTGCTCTGAAAGCTGAACATAAGAGTCCTTTGCACAATTCACAACCTGCACGGCTTCTCTCAAGTCATCCAAGTCATTCTTACACATGGAACATTCTTCATAAAGAGAAACCTTTATTTAAAAGAAAAATAATAGAAGGACTTTTAACTGCACGTGAACAACCAGCCTAAAGAAACAAGTACAATGTTTTATCGCCAACCTGTATCCCTCAGGGATTACGTAAACCAACTACTTAAGCTTGTTGTATATTGTAAATAGATCATACTGAAGATGACTTTTAGTCGAAAATGTTTTATTTAATTAGTCCAAATCCATCGATAATTTTATCCTTGTTTTTAATATATTTATACAATCAGTTGGCGTCTGATTCAAGACGGGTCTTACATAAGACGCGCCGTATTTTCTCCCCAATAAATGGCCTTAATAAGCGAATGAGCATTGGTTCACTCTGCTAATTTTAAGCCAAATGTATTGCGAACCTCCTTCAACTGGGCTCTTTTTTCATTTAGCTTTTCCATTTGTACAGCAAGTTCCGCCTCTGCACCCTTAAGCTTTTCTTTCTTCGGAGCAACAACCTGAAAACAAACAAAAACGATGGTCAGTATATTGCAATCTCTAGTCACTACTAACTGCTAGAAGATTAAGAATCTCATGTAGAGGTTGTGCTTCTAAGTTCTTCACTACAAATGTCAAACAGACTTCTAGTATTTCTAACCTACATAAGCATTGATGATAATCAGTTGAGGACAGGACAGTCTGATACTGATAATAAGGATGATAGGACGGTCTGATAATGATATGGATGATAGGATGGTATGATGAGGATGATAGGACGGTCTGATAATGATAAGGATCATAGGATGGTTTGATAATGATAAGGATGATTGGACGGTATGATGAGGATGATAGGACGGTCTGATAATAATGAGGATGATAGGATGGTCTGATAATGATGAGGGTGTTAGGATGACCTGATAATGATGAGGATGATAGGATGGTCTGATAATGATGATGGTGTTAGGATGACCTGATAATGAGGAGGATGATAGAATTATCTGATAATGATGAGGATGATAGGATGGTCTGATAATGATAAGGATGATAGGACAGTCTGATAATGATGAGGGTGGTAGGAGTGTCTGATAATAAGCTGATAGGACGGTCTGAGGATGAAGATGATAAAATGGTCTGATAATACGGATAGGATGGTCTGCGAATTCTGCATACAAGGGTAAAGAAATAATTTTACAAGGAACCAACCCCTCTTTGCAAAAACAAAACGATATCAGGTAATTTCTACAACAGTAGTAGCAATTAAGTCTACAGTCATGAGTCAGATGCTTTTGCAGGTCATGGATTACATATGTAAGTGGTAATAAAATTCCACAAGTTTTCTAGGATTAACGGGAATTATCTGTTTTTGAGGAGTTTTCCAGGACCCTGGAAGGATATTTCAAAATTCTAGGAGTGTTTCAGGAGTACTGAGCGCCATGAAGGATTTGGCAAACCGAAGACGGAAAAAGCGAAATATCCATTTTCGGCTTTCCCTTTTCAGTTTAACACTGGCTATGTAAGCTAAATGTTTTAAGGTAGAGCGAGGTTACCTTAGCAACTCGGTCGTACACCTCCATCGCTAACACCCATCGACAGAGGCCCTCACAAGCGGAAGACACGTTGCGAATTGAATTGGGATCAAAATCTGGATGTTTTGCATATCTGAGTTTAAGAAAAGAAATTAAAATACTGTTGGAACAGAAAAACCATTAAAAAGACACACATGCTCATAACAACATGAGCACCAGCAAGACACTTTTATCTAAATAAACGACTTTAATATATTTCAATTATATGATTTGTACCGCGGTTACATGCAATGACGCTATGATATGATCTTCGCGGTTATGAACAGAATGCAATATACATCTTAGCGCTGTGAAACAAAAATGTATTGTCTAGAGACCCGGCAGGTTGTTTCATGGCGTTTGATATTGATAGAGGAAACCAAAAACAGACAAATTTCCGGCAAAACTTAAACATCACATACAGGGTCGGAAAGCACAAAATAAATAAACAAGCAACAAAATACACAGATACTGATAATTTATAAAGACTTATCGTCACACGGATAGTTATAAAGAAGGCGGTAGCGCCAATATTGGCTCAGGTATCATGCTACAAACGGAGAATACATAAAATTCTTCTGAATCTCCTATTTAATTAATGAATTTCATAAATCTGCTCAAAAGAACCTTTCTCGCTGTTAGCATTTTTTTTTGTCGATATTGAACAAAAAAAATTCTGCACTTGAGAGAAATATTTTACTATGTTACAGTCTTGCCAATTGCAATTGTGCAAAAGCTTTTTGGAAGTTAAAAACACTAAATGCAGAGTATTTTAAACTTACTTATCGCGTATCTTTTTCATTATAGCAGGAGCAATGTTATCCTTGTCATAGCTTTTAAGAGAATCCAAAAATTTCAGGTCGCCAAGAATCTTTTGAGACGGTCCCCAAAAGTCCTCTACCATTTTACCCGATCCAGAGGGATCAGGTTTTCTCTCTGGTTTCACGGACTTCATAATACACACAGCCTCCATGACGAGTTTGACTGCAGCTGGCGGATTCTGTTATATAATAACGTTTAATAACAATTAAAGAATACATAGCTCCAAATCACACAATCTATAATTGCATCTATCAATGTTTACTACGAGGGGGAAGGGTCGGGCAAACTTAAGGCAATTAAAAAAGTATATTCCCGATGTCGGGAGCTCACTCAATCATGTGATTTGAACAAAGAAAGACAAAAAGCGTAGAAATTGGTTTTAAACACAGCCGTAAATTTATAGCATTGAAGTTGAAGCATTGAAGGGTTCCTATTCTGTTCCGTTATGTATATGAAAAGTACAATGCGCTATTTAAACTCATAAGTTCTATTTGAGTAGTTGACACTATAAAAAAGTCATAAAAACAGACAATGATCTCTACTTTTAAAATAATTTGGATAGTACGTGCGTTTTGATTGGTCTACAAGTGTGTTTTCATAGCGCTATAAAGCATGACAATGACGCTACGAAAACGACGTGAGCAATATGGCTTTTCTGTCTTGACTGACTACAAGTTGTGAGAATTAGCAGTTACAAGAAAGAAATAAAACTATATATACACGCAATGTTTTCTCTTTGTAAAGTCGGAAAATATCAATTTTCTAATACAAATAAAACATGTTCTCAGTGCCTTCATAGCCAGGTGAAAACCCCGCCAGTTTGTGAGAATTCTCGAGGAGGTAAAAACCGGTCCCTTGACTGTATCTCGGGTTTTCACTGATCTCTTTTTAGCCAGGTGAAAACCCCGACAGTTTGTGAGATTTTTCGAGGAAGTAAAAACCGGTCCGGTCCGGAGTCTCAGGTTTTTACTGATCTGCTTTCCAATTCTTCCAAACCGGCGATAGATTCGCTTTTCACCAGTCCATGAACACAAGAAGATAATGTTTTATTTCTTGAATGATCTACCTAACAGAAGACTGCGGGTGCACGTGATGAAATTTCTGACACTTAATGCATGTATATTTCCTAAGATCAACAATAATCATCCCTACAACTAATATCCATTCGTAGGCGAAGGACAATATATAGTTAGTTAAATAAGAATAAAACGGAAAATGATTTAAAAAGAATTAAAGGCCAAATCAAAATATTTTGACGGTATTCATCCCCGTCCTAAAAATAACGTAAGACTCCAGAAATTCAGAAACTGCTATTAGGGTTAAAGGTCAACCAACAAGAAACTTATTTTTTATTTAGTAGTTATATAACAAAAAGAAAAACAACATCAAAGCAGCTAGAACATAGACTTACATGTTATTACATTTACTAGCTGTAATGATAAACCAGTAACTAAGCAATGAAAATACAACCATACAAACACATTTTACCTTCATAGATTTCACCATACTAATATCGCTAGGTTTCAAAGTGTTCAGTGCTTGAATGGCTGCCTCTAGAGCTGGAAGAGCCTCTGCTAAATCACTCTCACATTCTTCCTTAATAGCCTTAGCAACCCCTGCTGCTTTGTTAGCAACCGCCTCGTCCGCCGCCACAACCTAACAACGTAAAGTTAAAAGAAATCATGTTTCTTTCTGATAAGGCCCTTTTTGGTTGAGCCTGGATTAAAAGGTTATTCTTTCCGCTCCGGACCACTTTATTTGCTGTTCGAGTGAAATTTTGAATCCATGGTACCTTTGTGGTATGCAAAATGTTTGGCACGGGACTAATGATCTATAGCGGGAACTTTAAGCATAGAAGAATGGCATCCAGCAGCAATAAACACGAAAGGATAGTGCTGTAAACCCTTGTAATATCATTGTTTCATGTTTGTCTATCTTGATATCCTTAAAGAAGTTTTTTTCTCCTCAAGTTTTTTCTAGATAATTTCAAAGCCAGGGCGAGCTAATTCTCCCTCAATCAAATCAAAAGAGAAATGAATTTGTATCTCGTGTATCTATAAATTTACAAAGGTTTTTACGATTGCATTAATTAGAGTCTCGATCATTTCGTTTAAGCAAATCTATTTTCTAAGACTAACGCCGCTATCACGACATATCAAAGTATCACAAACTCATATCATGTAACCACAATTGTCCTTGGAAGAAGGGTATACAAACTGTTAATATAATGAAAATTGTACTGGATTAAAGGAATGGCAAGCCTTGGCTAGGTGAGTTATCTCTGGCATCTGAGACACTCGTTCCTGTCGGTACGTTATATAAAAGGTTATCTTCGTTTAACAAAGAAATTTAATGAAAAGCTGTTTTCCGAATAACTCGCATAGGTGAGTCATTTCAGGGAAAACGCCTCTCATAAGACTTACGGCCAGTGTATCGGTTTCCCAATTAATTTTCCCCTCTGTCGCAAATCAATGACTAGTGATCCTTGAAACAAAGGGTTAGTTTTCAAATGGTCCTATCTGCGGCAAGCGTGGTATTACAATTCTCTCAAGACTCTAAGAGAGATACGACTGATAAAATACGGTCGAATGAGATAGGATATCCACAACAAGTAAACTTAGGTAATACAGACTTCACACTTTTAATCTCTTAGATGTCTGCACTGAAGGAGGCAAATGGTAGTAAAACGGGATGTACCTCTTTCTTTGCCTCGACTTCAACTGTGTCGTTTTCAATCTTAACCATTAGTTTTTCCGTGTCAGCGGACGTCTTAATGAGCTCAGGTTGAAGGTCACTGAGCTCCTGTTGCATGATGGAGACTTGTGAGGTAGCAAACTCTAATTTGTCCAAGCCAGTGATGTATCTATGACAAGATGGAGAAGAGTAAACTATGCACAGCTTCTCTTTCATTTATACAAAGGAATGAAGTCTGAAACAATACTGCCACTCTGCTACGTAGTTTTTGTACTGGTAAACAAATTAAAAGGTAACTGAAAAAAACTATGGAACTAAATAAAAGAGAATCTCATGGAAAACAAAATAAATATTTCAATAGATAAACAACTAAAACCCCAAAAAATTTCGAGTAAAAGGAGAAACCCAAAAAAGGCAACCAATGAAAAAAGGAAAATATCTTTTATCCCAAACATGTTTCAAAGGGATACATTTCTTACTGAATTCTTATATTATCAGTATATTTGAAAGATATTATGGTATCGTACCTTTGTTTCAGAGTCATGATCTCGTTCCGTTTGATGTTCAGTAAAGTCTTGAAGGTGAGAATCAGTTCCAGGTACGATGTAGGAGTAACGTAGTTACGACGTCGAAGCGTATCGTAATATCTGTAAATGAAAAGGGAATGTATTGAGATAGATGTAATTTTTATCAGTAACTCTAACTGGTAACTATTCATTTAAAGTAATCAAGCTTCTCTAAAAGTGAATGCAGGTCCTCTTTGGTTTAATTTCCTAACATTTTTCCGTGCTGCGATTGGTTGGAATTCAAGTCTGTAGCTGATATTCTGCATTCTGAATTTTCTTCTAAGGCTGTAAATTTTGTTAGTTTCCTCTGTCAAATCTCGTTGAAATTACAGATTACAACTAATTTCTTGGATTCTCATAGCTGAAACTGAACTGCAGACCAGTAAATGATTTTCAGCATTTAATTGACTGAAATGAAGGTCTGCTAAATATTTCTGTTTTTGTCAAACCATAAATCACTGGTGCTTTATCTATTTTCTATGATTCTAAATGTTTGATCAGCTCAGATTATCCTGCTCGGACACTTCTGTTTAAGGGATGCCTGAGCAAGTCCATGTTGACATACTCTTTCAGTTTATCTATATATGCGAATAACTGCTTAATTTTGTACATAATCAATCACGGTAATAAACTATTAACTCGTGAATTTTGATCTTGACAAAAATCGTCTGTAGTCTAAGCAAAGAACAAAGAGACGGGACTCAAAATATGACCTTTACATCGGTCCCTTTGGGCCTCAAATAAAAAGCGGGTAGAGGGAATTAAATAATACTTGTGAAGATGATAAACGGGATTGGAATCCTACACTAAATGTTAGATCAAAAGCTATTATCACATTCGATTATGGTTTACACAAGGAAAAACATCACAAAATTGAAAAACGTAATTCGAGCTAAAAATTAGAAAATCAAAAAGTTTGGCTGTTGAAAATTGAAAACATAGAAGATTTATAAGCTGGGGGTAGAAAGAAAAGAGGGGTGGGGTGGGGTGGAATTTCTATGAAATTAATAAAAGGGAAGGGATGGAGAGGTGGAGGGTGAAAGAGACAACGGAGGGCCCTGAGCTAAGAAGTCGTATCTGTTGCGAGGTCAGTCAAACAGTTTCAAAGTCAAATAACCTTCAACGTTTAAGGATATATGCCACTTTAGGATATAGTCTTCAGGCCCAAAACGTATTTTGGAATCTCAAGCCATGTACATACGTACATATCCGGAATAAAAACTCTCCAAGTTTCCAAGATAATCAAAAAAGCAAAACTTGGATATGAACGTCAATCGCATCTGGAATAGCCAGTTGAAACGTGCTTGGGTTTCGTCTTATATCAAGTCATGGTTCAAAGGTTCAAAAATGTTTTATTACCGGAGAGAAAGCTGTCGAACACTTTCGTGGAAATACTTGCACATGTGGACACAATCCCTCCTGGTGTCTTCTGTCATTTCTTCTTCCTCCAAAAATTTGTTTGCTACCATTTCGAGAGCGTCTTCTGGCCAGGCCTACAGCAGGTAAAATAGATTAATACACATTTTTAGTTTATTTGCTTCACATTGATGTTTTGGTTTGATTTTTTAACCTGTGTTCCGTGCTGCTGTACGAAGTCTTCGACTATGGAAATAATGACAATCAAAGATTTACAAAGCTAAATACTTAATCCAGCAATAAAACATCCAAAATATAAGTCGAAATCTCAGAACAAAAAGTAATCTTATCATCTAAGCACAAATGGATTTCAGAATTGTTTTAAAGCTACTTTAATCATAAAGGGAAAAAAAGCTACAATGGTTGTAATAACAAACTGCTGTTATCAGTAAAGACTGCTAAATTATGTATCTTGGAATAATCATTACAATATTCTTCGTGAGCCCACCTGAAACCAGTCAATTGTACAGCAGTTGATCAGAGAAGGGAACATGCGCAGACGACTGCGGAAAGCGTCACCAATCGGACTCATTGCCAGCACCACGTGCAAATTGGCCTTCACACGTTCAATAAAGAAGTTGTACATTGCAAGCGGAGTGGAATCTATTTTCTTACCCTGATAAATAAAAGTGATACACATTTCAGATCCCAAATACTTGTATCATGCAGTTATAAAATGGAAACTTCATCTTATTACTTGATGAAGAAGAATTCACTAAGAAAAGATTTACTATTGTCATACATATTACACTGATATTTAGAAGCAAAAAAAATGGCAAGTTCAAATCTACAAGGTGAACAGCAATATAAGGATCTTAAACATAGCAGTTATCACGGCGGTTAGTCCTACAAATTGGCTGCTATTTTGCAGTATCCCTTTACAAAGAGAGCGAGCTATAACAAACGATTGTAGATTCTTACTTTTTCTCTCAGGCCTAAAGCACTTTTGTATGAACATTATGATGCTGATAATAACGACGAATCAAGACGATGAGGACGCATGATGATGAAGCATTTTGATAGAGATGATAATGTCGACCTATGCATGATCAAAATGATAATTACACATGATGAGGACGCATGATGATGATGACGTATGATCATGATGATGACACATGATCATGATGATGATGACGCATGATGTGATGACTTAATTGGATGATGATAATGACGCATGCTAATGATAACGCATGAATGAAGATGATAACTAGTTAAACCGCTGGCCATGAGTGTTGCCGTACATGTATCGACTTACTTACCAGTTGTTAAGGAAACATTCATTGATACATGTGTATACTCTGTAGAAAAAACTAAAATGGATCACTAGCTTTTAGGTCGAAAGCTAACGCACTACGGCGAGAAAGACATGCCTTTAGTAAGAAATTACTAACTTATTGCAATTTTAAAAAGACACAACCCTCAAACATTTAATGGCGTGCAAAGAATTGTGGTAGGAAGATCGTTGCACTGTGGGACACCTAGAAGAAATCCATTGTCTTTTTGACACTCCCTAAGCATTGTGGTCCAATCAAATCTCGATTAATAGCTGTATACTCTATGACTGAATTAGGATTGCTTTCATGAGGGAACAAATATGAACCAAGATGATGATGCTTGATGATAAACTGAATTATGTCCATTTACCTCAACTCTGGCCACTGTCTGCATCTTTTCAATTAGATCTGCCTTTTCATCAGCGGGGAAAATATTTGGGATATCACCAGTGTTGAGGATCATGTTTATATCCTCGACAAACGATTCTTCTTTTATTTGATTGTCACTAAACAAAAATACCAAGGCCTTTCCATCTACCCCAGCCTTGAGCAGCATCTGGCAAAAATGTTACAGAGAAATAGTCGTTAAACACAAGTTCTGTTACTAATTAGCTTTCTTCCTGTTAAAAATGCACCTTCCGCACTGATTCCAAAAGTTCTCTGGGGTAAAGAATTAACTTTTCCAGGAGGTAACACCAAAGTCTTTCTCGGCAAAAACAAAATGATACCAGATGTCTGCCACAGTAGCAGCAACAGAAATGGAGTCTACATGAAGCACAAAAACTACAATATATCTTAACATATCAAAGTATGTAACTCGGTATTATAAAGTTAGAAATAAAGTGTTTCACGAGTTGGATGCTCAGAAAATTCTGAGTCACTGACGGGAATCGAATCCGCAACCTTCTGATTACCGGTCAGATGCTCTACCCATTGAGCTACAAAGACTCACATGAGGAGGTGAGTCACTGGTTGAGTTCTTGTACATTCTCGCTGGACATACGTCTCTCATCTGCTCGCTCGATATTTCCGATAGTCATATTTACTATATGATTCTATTCTTCAAATGATAACATATGGAAGTATGTAACTCGGTATTATAAAGTTAGAAATAAAGTGTTTCACGAGTTGGACGCTTAGGAACTATATTTCTATCGGCCTCACCGATCTTCATCCTAACCTGATGAAGATCGGTGTGCCGATCGAAATATAGTTGCTAAATTTTATTCTCGTTGTTTGTCAACTTTTCCTATACTTCTTTTATAACATTATTATTTGGTTGACTTAGTCCGGCAAGGATCCAACGATACAGAAAGTTGTACACGGGTTTTGCTACAAAATTACTTCACTAAGTGTCTCCACGTGATACCGTTGACTTCATGGAGGGGTATACGTGTGTAAAACAATTCCGGCAGGGTCCCGTGAGGCCATGAGCATTACTCTAAAGTGATTTGGGTCAAATCGTATATCGAAAGCTAAAAAATAGTTGCAAAAAGGTAAAAAACAACATTTTTAAAAGTGCTAAAAATCTCAAAAGTTGCCGAAATTTTTAAAAGTTACCAAAAATCTCAAAAGTTGCCGAAATTTTTAAAAGTTACCAAAAATCTCAAAAGTTGCCGAAAAGTTGCCGAGCAACTTGTGGCTAAGCGTAACCCACATTCACTAAAAAGTGGGAGATCTGTGTACGAGATTATTCTCTTCGCTGAATGCGGTTAGAATCTCCGAATTGAAAACGAATGTTTTATTGTTATTGGCACGGGACAATGGGGACATCCGAATGAACATAGCATTCTTGTGATTTTTAAAAGAATCAAGTTTTAGTGTATTAAGAATTTTCTAGGCAAATTTTTAGGAATTTATCGGCAACTTGTGGCTGAGCCTAATGACAAAATGATGTTCAGAAGTAGAAATAGAATCGATAAAATATCGGAAACTTATTTTTTTTTTATTTCTCATGCATTGATCCTTGTCAAATCATTAATTGAATGGTATGTTGCATAGACTCAAAAACATCACACTTTTAGTACTTCACTGGATCATGAACACAGCCGAGGGCATTGTGCAACTGACACTCAAGAAAATATTCCCAATAAGGTCTCACTTCTATTCTTCATATTTTGTGAGTAGAGCAGTTTCAAAATGACGGTTTGAGTAAGTTTTGTTTACTCCTTGGAATGTTTTCCACAATTATTTTGTTTCTTGCTTGACAAAAAACAATTTAATTCTTTTTTCCGTAAGATCAGTCTTCAGTTGACAACCTTATTTCTCTGGTTTTGGAGAGAGCATGACTAAAGAGTCTCCTCTAGGACTGCATCTTGTTGGTTCATAAAAAAATTCGTCATGATGCTAAAAACTCTCTCAGCAGAAATAATTTTGTAGCAAAACCCGCGTACAACTTTCTGTATCGTTGGATCCTTGCCGGACCAAGTCAACCAATATA
>JAOBAY020045341.1:0-13656 GCA_025331085.2 Zoanthus sociatus
CTAGTTCTGAAGTTTTTATTTTTTAAGAAAATTAAAATTTTTGACTTTAAAAAATCTAGCATGTAAAGGGTTAATATGACACTGAAAAGCCCCTTTGGGGAGTTGTCATTAAGTGTTACTATTTATTATTTATACTACTACTCCTAGGACCAGCAGATACTGGTACTCATTTATCTACCTCGTAAGGATGGAAAGCTGAGTTAGCTTAGATAGAAAATGAGGACACGCAAATATTTAAACCTCGCCAAAGAATGCGATCAAACTGAGACCTGGTGGTTGTAATGTAGAGATCTTATGAACTGTGTCAGCAAAGGCACTTTATAATTTATCGATCACTAAAACTAACTGAAAGCTAAAAAAAGTCCGTGTGTACACCAGGATTTTAGCCAGAGCGAAATTTAAGTAAGGTTCGCAAGAAAAGTCTGGATACTATTTCTTGTAACCCACCAATTGACTTCTTGCGCTCATTGGCTAAAATGTATCACGTGATACAAAATCACTGGACGGGTATCAGCCGAGTTTGCCCGTCATTTGTACACACACACAAAAAAAAAAATTGAAATATTGATTTTGATGGAAAATCACGAAAATCATTTTTCTTAAACAAGCTCAATATAAACCCGAGTTATTTGGCGCGATAAAATTGAGTGATTTGGCGGGTTTTTTGACAAACAAAATGAATTGTCACTTTTTCGGGTTTCATCAGCTGGTTCAAAAGTTAGAACTTTTTTTTTAATAGTTGTAAATAAATTCGATGTTTAGATATTTTTGAGATATTTTTAAGAGTTTTTTTCTATTATTTATGTAAGTTAATTTCTTTCTCTCTCTTCTCCTCCCTTTTTAATTAGTTGTGGATTAATTTAATATTTTAAAATTTTTTATGTGTTTTTAAGAGTGTATTTATATGAGGACCACTAGTTTATCAGTTTATCTGTTAAACCAGTGTCATCCTCTTTAAATAAAGTTGATTATTATTATATTATCATTATAGTACGATTAACTTCCATCATTTCTACTTTTCAAGACAAACAAAATGAATGGTCACTTAATAGGGTTTCATAAACTGGTTCAAAAATTAGAATGGATAACAGTAATCATTTCTACTCTTCAAGACCAACAAAATAAATGATCACTTTATAGGGCTGATTAAAATTATCCTTATAAGAACGAAACCTACCGGGCAAAATTTTACTTCCGGGTTTGGGTAACAGTCCCCTGGCTCGTATAACTTCCACCTCCAAGGTTCCTTTGCGATCAAAAAGTCCTAGTTGAATATCACCCATGGAAGGAGATGCTGCAATCCAGAAGATGAAGTTAAAAACGTATCACAAATATTTAGTCTTTTGTGCATCTTTCACGTAGATTTACTACTACTATTCTAACCAAGACGGGTTTTATCATTATATATTTTTCTTTCACTTGCAGTTTAAGGTTTGAAGATGACTTTGTGCACATTCAAAGAGCTCTCAGCTCCGACTATGCGAAAGTATTCGACGATATTACACAATATTTTTCTCCCCCATCTATCTATTCCCTTCTTTTGCTCTTTCTAACAGTCTGTGCCTTATATAAACCATTAGCTTGCAACATATAATACGCAAAAGATCCAAGTTATCTTAATCTGACTATATCGAACAAAAAATAAACGCTAACTCACCCAATACCTGCCTACCGACCATCTGTGAAGGACCCAGACCCTCGATAAAATCGCCCAAACCTCCGTCATTGGTTAGTTTCATGCTTGAGGGGATCCACGGACTGAAGAGAATTACAACGATTATTAATAACTACAATGCTTCTGTTTGATCGGAACTTGTACAATGTTATCTAATTATTTAATGACTACTGACCTATCTACCTATCTACCCGATTACCTAAAGACTTATCTATCTTTTTACCCGAGTATTTACCTACCTACCTACTAGCCTATCCGATTACTTACCTAGTGACTTATGTACACTTTTGCCTAAGTATTTACCTACCTACCTACTTACCTATCCGACAACTTACCTAGTAACTTATCTACCCTTTTTCCTATTTAATTACCTATTTACCTTCCCGACTACTTACCTAGTGACTTATTGGCCCTTTAACCCGACTATTTACCCACCTATCCGACTATTTACCCAT
Organism: Zoanthus sociatus; assembly: GCA_025331085.2. Taxonomy (NCBI): domain Eukaryota; kingdom Metazoa; phylum Cnidaria; class Anthozoa; order Zoantharia; family Zoanthidae; genus Zoanthus; species Zoanthus sociatus. The sequence goes on from JAOBAY020045341.1 coordinate 2,131, forward strand.
CAAGCCGAGTAGTTACCTAGTGACTCACCTACCCTTTTCCTGACTATTAAATACCTACCTACTTACCTACCCGACTACTTACCTAGTGACGTTTCTACCCTTTTCCCTGACTATTTAATTACCTACCTACTTACCTACCTACTTACCTACCCGAATACTTACCTAGTGACTTTTCTACCCTTTTTCCCGACTATTTAATTACCTACCTACTTACCTACCCTACTACTTACTTAGTGACTTATCTATTCTTTTAACAGAATATTTACCTAGCTACTTACTTACCTACTCGAAGACTTACCTAGTGACTTATCTTTTCTTTTCCTGATTATTTACTTACCTACCTACTTACCTACCCGACTACTTACCTAGTGACTTATCTGCCCATTTACCTGACTATTAAACTAGTGACTCACCTGCGTACCCGACTACTGACTTAGTGTTTTATCTAACATTCAACAACAATTTCTTGTTATGCTGAAGTGATAACGTAGACAGTATACTTTCTCTCAGCATTCAAATTACAGCCTGCAACTTTTAGTCAAACATATTGCGCAAAACTTTTGCAACTTTGATGTAATAAGTACTAGATTTAATATTGTTTCCTTTTGGTATGATTTTTCATAAACGTGGAAAGATACGCTTATGTTTCAAACAGAAGAATGAAAGTTGCAAATCTTCACTTGCGTCTAAATTTTGTATAATAATTGTGGCCGGCTTTTCAAAAAACTTATGTGTTTTGCAGTGTCTAGAATTAAAAAACAGCTAAGAGAATAGTTTCAAAGTTAAAACGATTGATTGTTAGATCGCTCAAAAACATTAGACCAGTTTATAAACTTTCGTTATTGTAAATATTTTTTATATATAAAAACCCTTTAAATTGTTAGCTTAAGATTAAAATTTACAGCTGTGCAAACTACTTAAAAATGGAAAAAAATGACAACATGATATTCAATTTTCTATGATTCTCTTAAAACAGAATTGAATCATTGTTTAGACTAGGATGACTGACGGTTTGCGAAATTTCATAAACTTGACACGAGACATACATAAGAAAATGTCAAATACACAAAAATCGGACGACTAAGAGCGACTCGAATCTGCAATTTGGCTTCATTATAATGTTCACTAAGGTTTCCGCAAAATTAATAGATGAATAAAAAACCTGATATTTGAACATTTACATGAATAATTAACACGGTTAGATTTGTTTTTATGATTAATCTTTAAGCTGAAAGCAAAAATTTAACCCTTTACTTCGAGTAGTAGGAAATTTCCGCGCAAAATATACGAATTATCAGTTTTATGCAGTTCAAGAAATGTTTAGATGCATTTTGAGTTTCATTGAAAAGGTACGTGGTCAAGATGGACAAACTTTCGGTTAAATGTAATCTTCAGGATATTAAATCAAAGAAAATTCTTGTATCTGTGTACAACTGACGACAAAAGCTTAGTGCAAAAACAAGTGAAAAATAAAATGAATAACTACATTTTCAATTTCGAACTTTCCCACTTTCCAATCACTGTTTAAAAATTGTAACTAAATGAGTGACCGCGATATCTCCTACGACAAAACGAAATATTTTTCAACCAATTAAGAACGACGAATATAAGATACGAGTCAAAATCAAAAAGATTTACACAAAATGCAACCGGATGAAAAGTCATTAAATCCATTAAAAGATAAGATAATAAGGTTGTGAGATAGATAGAGCAAATCGCCATTTTCTCTTTGCTTAAATCACTGTTCCCCAATTATAATCCAAAAGTAAATAAGTGTTTTGTTTTTAAAACTTAATTTAAAATAGACTTTACGATACAGTTTATGTATAGCTAACTTGTATACTGTCTTAAATATAGGACGAAATAAAAAGTTTACTTTCTGGAGATTTCAGAAATGAACATTGTGACAAAAAGGCTGTTTAATTTTGTAACTCTTGTCACAAGGCAATCAAATTATTATTCACCTCGATTTTTTTTAAATGTCAGCTATAGTTTACTATCAATTATGCCTTAAAAGAAAAACTTAAAAATCCAGCGTCAGTGAAAGAATTAAATATTTCTTGGAACTAAATAATGGTGCTGCGTTTTCCAAAAAAAGATATAAGTTTAAGATAACGGTCGATTTTGTTCAGCATCGTGATTGTTTAATGTTTCTTACACGATATCGATCTGGTGATATCAACCTCCCACGGCCAAGTTTCGTTATGCTTGCAGCTATACCACTTTAAGTACATCATCCTTAACTACTTACAAAACTATCAAAAGATAAACTTTAAGATAACGCCTTCTTAATTCTATATCCGCTTGACTACAAATCACTACCTTTCAGATGTCCGACCAACAAACCCAAAAAACGTCGTTTGCATTTTCCGGCCCTAATTAAAAGTGTTTGACCACGCTGAACCACTTTAAGGACAATTCCTGTTTGAACAGTACGCAATTTCTTGTCTAAGAAGAAGTTATTGTGAACTGAGTAGATGCTTATCCCTGGAGAGCATCCAAGTTTACATGTGATGCAAAATAAAAGTCGCGTCTCCGATCAATTGCGAGAAGTTAAGCTCTCTTTAAAACAATCCGCAGCTGAATTTTTAAAAGGAAGATTCATTGAGACATGCCATCAGAAGTTGTTTCAACAAACTTATTTATAAATGTTTTCCTTTTTATCCATGGAATGATAAACTAAAGCAATTAGCCAAGCTAAAAAGGGATCTTCGAACTTAACTAAAATTCCTCCAAACTCAAATTCTATTAACAACTACATTAACAAAACCTATTTTCTCCCTCAAATCTCATCCAAAAAGTCTCAAAATATTCAAGAGGCTTTCTTTTTATTCCATCTGTGATGTAATTCTCAGATTTTTTACATTTCAAAATAATGATGGAGATATCGTCAAAAATGTCACTAAAAGTAACAAAAAAGTTGTATCAGGGTAGAGAGTGGCCTTAGCAAATAAACAGTCATTTAAGTTAGCAGCAACTACGAGTTAGGAAATGGACTATTATGAATTTAACACTTTAATAATTTAATAACTTAACACTTTTAAAAGTTCGCTGAGAAAGAGTACAAGTAGGCCGAGACAGATTCTACTCGCGATCGGCAACTTTTCATTTTCATTTTATTTTCCTTTATTTTCATTTTAATTAATACATTATCATTTGCGTTGTTAAATCTAGCCTGCAAATAGCTGCGCTAGTCTAAACAGGGTAGATTTATTATTAAAAGTTAAACATTTTAAAATGAGAGCCATTAATTTTCCTTAACTTAAACTTTTTCGATTTCTCGAGCAATTTCTGTACATTTTTGCACATTTAAGGACTTTCAAAGCATTAAATGAAAGATGAATATTAGTAATGGAACAGTTTTTGTAAAAAAAAAATCTTTGGCTCTCTCGCTTGGGTTCCCAGTCTTGCATGGGTACCATGTGATTGCTTACTCCAAACATAACATTTCTTTTAACGAAACATAGAAACGACAAATAAACATCGTGGGATTTGTTGCTCTTATTTGTGGTGATAAAAATTCCTTGTAACGCTTTTTATGGTGATTGTTTTACTCTATAAAATTATATTTTGGATTTAGACATTCTTATTTAGTTATTGCACGTTAGCTGCCAGACAGATCGTTTTGTTGGTGGTGAAATAAACTTACTCTTACATTTTTATAAGTAATATTATATCACTTGAACAATTTTTTTATTGTAACATCGCGTTTTGTTTTGTTTGTTTTTAAGTTAACGGTGGCTGGTCTAAATACTCTGCATGGAGTAAGTGCAGCAAGACCTGTGGGGGAGGTAGTCAGAAGCGTTCTCGCACTTGTACATATCCACCACCAGCCCACGGAGGGAAAAAGTGCGTTGGACTAGCTGAGGAGACGAAAACTTGTGGAACGGCAAAATGCCCCGGTAAGTATAACAAACAATTATTTTGAAATTTTTTAATCACTTTTGTCGTGACATGCAATTCTAACTTTGTCAGACTTGCAATATATATTGAAAAAGTTCAATTAATTTTGTTTTGTTTTGTGTGTTCGCTCATAATTTTAACTTGAAGAATTTGAGCTTTTACAAGCAAATAGTATACTATATACCATCTCAACTGATGCTGATAGAGGATATCCAATATACATGACATTTTTTATCATTCCCATTTCGGATATTTTCTTATTCGTAATGCGTGAAGGTTTTTTTAAAATTAAAATTTAATTTTCAAAATTAGAATTAAAATTTCCCGTGATCCGTGAATACCTTTTGCGTGAACAGTAAGGGGCAACTGGAATAATTAGTGAAATTAAGGTGAAACAGCCAAATAAAACGTGATTCGTGCATCACAAGTGGTATAGGGTGCCCTATTGATGTGCAGATAGCACTAATTATTGTCATGAAACCCAAAGTTTTTTGACCATGCGTAGTAGATCCCAACCCTCAATTATTTTGAGAGCTTGAGAGTTGATATCATTTTACCAGGCGTCCAACCTGTGTCAATTTATGAAATTTTGTAACTGATGACGGTTTTTCCTTTTTTGGATGCTGGTAAATTGCTTTATATTAATACTGTTTTATTTTTATAACTATAGTAAAACCTATGTCTGCAAGTATAGAAATTGACGGCACTGGGAAAATTTATGCGGATGGAAAACTGATTAAACCAGTTAAAACAACAAAGTGGGGAGTAGCAGATAAATATGCCTTTCCCGGAGACTTCAGAGTGTTAGCGGTAGAAATATCCAACAAGAAACGCCGTATTGGTATCAAAGGGACTTTTAGTGACGGAACAATTACTACACCTGGTGTAAAAGGTGGTTGGAAGTGCCTTAACTCTAGACCAACAGGGGACTGGAAATCACCTTCCTACGACGACAGTAAATGGCCAGCCGCGCATGGCCATAAGGGAAAGAGGATTAAAGGAATCACGGGTGCTGCGTATTTTGTCCGTGGGTCCTATAAAAAGAGCAAAACGGCATACTGTCGACGTAGATTTAAGAAAGGTTGGTAAAAATACTGATGGATTTAAAGCAATGGATACTAAAGAGTCGGGAGGGAACAGGATCAATAACGGGCGATAGGAAACGCGAGATTCGAGTTTATAAAATAGAGTTATCCTTACCTCATCTGTTATCTGTTGTCTTGTTTTATGTATACCGTCTTAATTCATTTTACCCCGAAACTGCCACAAATTTCCCCTAAATTGAATAAAAAGCCAAAGATCTCGATTTGCTGCCATTTTGTTTGTTTTCAGACCTTTAGACTTGGCTCCAGCTTCCTCTCGATTTCGATTTTAATCAATGACGTTTCATCAAAAAATAATTTCGTGTGTAAAAGGTACATGGGTAGGAAACAAAATTAACCGCTGTTTCAAGCGCGTGCAGGGTTACTTCCATATATGGACATGTCCTTGGCTTCTTACCAATATTTGGTAATGACCCTGGCTTCGAATAAATAGATATCTGAACAGACATAGCTATGATGACGCTGAAAAAAATAGCAAAACATTCATCAGCAGGATGCCTAAATTGTGTGCAATTCTGTACACACAGTTTTAAACTGTTGCACTAGATCGATGACGTTAACCCTGCACGCGGTTGTTCCATTTAAAAATATCACGTGATGTAGATTTTATGAATGCGATTGGCTGAGAGGGTGTCACACTTACTTTGTTTCCTATCGACCGTGAATCAATGAGCTCTTTGCAGTTGCAGGTCACGTGACCACAACTACCTTAAATCGATCAGCTTAAAAAATTGGTATCCAGAAATGGAAAGAGCAGGTTAACATTAGTGAAATGGCAAAATCTCAGCTATATACTTCAAATATGTAAAAAATCACAAGCAACAGAAAATAGGATATTTTGTAGGGATTTGTATGACTGGTGAGCAAGCCTTGCTCTCCTGTGCCATTTTCAAATTCATGCATTTCCATAGAAAAAGTTTGATTTTATGTTCGCTGTCATTTTTGAAGCTTTTAACGTTGAGACTTGTAACTATGCCTTCTTACTAATTTCAACCTGCTCGTCCCATTTCTGAACATCATTTTGTCATATCTTGTAAGAAGCCACCAACTAATCATTCAAAAAGTTTCACACAGAAATTGACAAAGCAAGAGCAAAACCAGCATATTACTCTAAAAAAATAAAAATGTGTTCTGCTTATTCTCATTTGATACTAATTTACACAACATTGAATGCGTTTATAAAATTTAAATTGTGCTTGTTTGTTGTTTGTTGTTTTAAAACATACTGATAGCCGTGTGAGAGTATAAGATTATCCCAATGTATAAAAGTTAGTTTGAAACAAACCAATTTAACTTGAACTATTTTCACTGTATCTGAATTACAGTCAAACCACAAACACATAAAAGATTATTAAAGTTAACTGACTCTTTTTCATTTCATTGTTGCTTTCAAACTATTTATAATAAAATTTTTTTTTTTATTTTGGTCAAATCTTGTTTTGTCTACACTACTTTGAAAAGTGAGAAACTTCCCTCATGTTTTTTTACGACCACACACCGGGCTAAGTTGTTCATAGGCGGTTTAGCTTTAACCCCGTTTTAGCTAGAAGCAAGAGAACTTCTTTTCTAAGAAAAGGTTTGGAGTTCTTTTAAAATATCGTTCAGTTTTTCCAAGAAAAAAAATGTATTTTCCAAATATTACAGCTAAAATCCGTCTGTAAGATTGGAAACAACAAAACAGGTTAGAAATTTAATCCTGGGTTAGCGCTAATTGGCTTTCAGGACAAATGGGCCGAGAAGGTGACTTACGATGGCCACTAACTACGTTATTTTGAACCTAAATTTATTTGGAAAATTTTTAAAAACAAATTAAAGTTAATAAAAGGCAAATATCTAAACTAAAAGAAAAGCTATCAGCAATGTTTGTGGTTGTATTTTGTCCCATTCTAGCTCAGCGTGACGTCATCCGCAGCTGTTGCCCCAGTCTCTTTCAGGACTGGGCTATGAACTATATTTCAAAATCCTATAAATACTTTGGTAACATAAAAGAAAAAGAATTTTTGTACTTTGCACTTTAATAACACTTTTAAACAGTCTCGTTTCCAGGGCTCTTTCCTATGTGGTGGGTTAAGTCGGGCCGGGACCATACCATTTAGGGAAAAGCCCTGAGAAAAAATTTCAAAAAGCCGGTAAGGTTAATATCTAAACTAATATGTTTCGTTGAATAAATCAACTAATAAAATGAAAAGCTCACAGCCATGTTTTTGGTTGCTCTATTCTAGCTCAGCATGACGTCATCCGCAGCTGTTGCCCCAGCCTCTTTCAGGACAGGGCTATGAACTATATTTCAAAATCCTATAAATACTTTGACTTTTAAAAGGTAAACGTTTCACTGAAAGTTGTCAACTCATGTTTTTGCTTTGCAGACTGAAGTATTCCTTGCAAGCTTGCCTTGAACAGGATCTCTAACAGTGATTTGATGTGATATAAAATGAATTTGAATACACGATTAATGAATTATAACCTTCTAACTTGACTTGATACGCGTGTTGTTAACTGATGTTAGTGATTACTAAATGTCCACCGGCTTCAAACTTGCCTGTATTTTTTGTACAAAGCTTTCAATGAAATTTTAATTTACGCATTAAAGCTATTAAAATAATATGAATTTTTTGAAAATAATGAATTAGGTTTTAAAATTATTGTTTAGCGTTTTAAAACTACCTTAATTAGTTCTGACACATGTCAGAAAAATAACCTTTGTTATGACAATTTAAGATAAATTGCCCTGTTTTTTCAAACTTTTTCTTGTTAGTATAGGCTTCATTTGTTGTAACTGAATTGCTTAACTTTATAAGCGAGCTGTCCTGTACTGATAGAACATTAATAGTTTGTAACTCTCAAATACTGAATAACTGTAAAACCAGTTAAACACTCACTTTTTCACTCTCCTAAAACCCTAACTTCGATCTACCTTCAGAAATTACCTTGCGGTCTCGGTAACACTAACAGTTCATAAATCACCCGATAGGACTATGCGTGCCTAGCGTCTTCAAATCAGGATCGTTCGCCCACTGCCTATATGCCACATGTATGTATATTCTATGTTACCTCCATGAGTTTCGGTCAAAATCCTACGAGGCAATAAACATTTGATATATTTAAGACAAGGAGTCAGACCTCGGGAAAAAATCCAAGCCCCATGCAGATGGGATTTTTTCCGAGTTTTCCTTGTCTTTTTAATGTATCATCTAACTATTGTTTCATTTTTGATATGCAATAAATATTAAATTTTGTTTTGCCGATTATCATGTTGTTCAGATTACCAAAAACCACACCGGCAAAGTTTTCACAAGTATAAAGATTAGAAGGAGAACAAAGCGTGTAAAATTTATATCACCTGATATCTGAGTTTGAGCATAAAAGACCTAACAACAAGAAATATAATAGTAAAACAGTACCAAACCATATTTCCCAATCAACTATTATCTTAATAGAAGATGGGTCTTTTGTTAGATTGGTAATAGATTGAAGCAATACTGTCCGTTTATATCTTATCTTACGCTTTTTTTCTCGGACTTTAATAAGTTTTACCGAAGTTTCACTCTTACCGAGTAATGACATATCCTAACAGCGTTTACAGCTCGAACTTTTCTGCACATGATGCTAAAATCGACAATTGTACCTCGGGACCTGCACGAATAACATGTGCTAAGCCTAAAGGACAAAATACTAAAAATTCCTTGTTGATGACTATTTTCAGGCATTTTATATTGTTGTGGTTACTCAAATTTAAGTAATAACATTTTTTCTCTTATAGTAAACTTTACCGTTTACGAATCTCTAAGTTTAAGAAAATCCTGGGTCATGGTCTCAAAAGCTTTCTTCCAGAGATTATATCCGCAAAATTTCTGAAATTTACTTGTTGTTATTACCAACATGCGATTTTAGAGCTGGTGAAAATCAAACGTTCAAACATAAATGACAACAACTTAAATTTTTAATGAAATAATTGTTTGATGATAATGAGTTAAAGCGCGGGGTTTTATTCTCTCATTTAACGAATAACGGAAGCAAAAATGAAATAGCTGAGCCGTTTGAATCCTCAAATATATTTTCAGGGTGCCTATTTCATTTTTCGGTTTGGAATAATGAAAATAATCAACCATAATAAAATTATCAGTATCCAAAAAATAAATTTAATATTGTTTGTTAAAAAGGTTTATAATCAAAGATTTTAAAATAAAATTAATATAAAGTACTTCTATTAAACTGATATAAGATATTTTAAAAACTCGTCTGTCTTTTTGTCAATACGGCAGAAGGCAGCTCGACTACCTGATCAAGAAACCGAGATATTATCAGCAGGGTATGGAGACATTTGGAATGTTCATTCAAGTGTCGTACATTGAACAAACACGATTTTCAATCCAGTATGATTAATATTTGCCTACGTAAATTACTTGATGGCATGTCCATTCGACCATGCACAGAAACTTGGCCTTTAAATAGGACAATATTTGCTGACTGTGAAGCTGTTCGAGTCGCCATTTCTAGGTATGTGAGTAGCTGACAGCATTTTTTAGCCGACTTGTAAGCATTTACGTTTTCAACTGTAACAAAAATTAATTTAATAAGTTATAAGTTATTATTATTCTCAGCTTAAAAAGCTACAAAGACTTGACACAAAGGAGCGAACATTTGTAAACAAAACTAACCGCAACCAAAAAATAATTAAATTAAACGACTCGGTTGAAACCAACTTTAATCCACCTTTTTGATAACATTCAAACGATGAAGCATAATTTTAAAAATAGAACAGATTGTTGTAGCTGGTGAACTAGTCCTCCAAGTAAGTAAATGTTAATATTTTAAGTTGGAGTTGTTCCGAGGCAGCTTTGACAAGTTTTGAAAATTGTTTAGTTAAATTACATGTCCAAGCTCTGACTCACACCGTGATGCGGAAAGTACCTACTGGTTTTATTTTGCAAACACAGGTTATACATGACTCATTACTATTAGGGGACGGTTTTTCCTGCTACCTGAGAGTTAAACTTTGACTTTGTATACAACCGAAAACAAAAGCTTGATGTTATTAATATTGTTCACGTCAGTTATGTATTGAAACATTACGTTTAGGCTATCAAAATGTTCCGAAACAGTTCGACTGTTATGATTAATTTTTTTTTATTTTTGTAGCATAAACTTAAAATGAAATTTGGTTTCTCCATGCTTTGTCAGATATCCTGAAACTACGAAGATCTTTTGGAAAGCTTGCACAAAGTGTAAAGTTCATGCATGTTAAGGTCGGACGACTGCATAAAGCTATTTATAATATAAAATATATGCAAATTTGATGAATGCCAACGTAAACGGGGTATAACAAAATATTAGATAACAACTTATCCGACTATGTCAAAACAGGATATGGTAAACAACCGGCTCTTTGTCGTATAGCGCTTAAGTCCCGCGCGAAGTTTCTTTTCACTTCGGAATGATGGCACAAAGCTTTCTTTTAATGTGAGATGGCAAAACAACCACCGTCAAATTTTTAGCTTCAAACTGAAAATATTTTTAAAGTTATAAGACTTTTCATATTTAAAATCTCAAACATCTTACCATTAGAATAGCTTGGATTTTCTGAAAAGTTTGTTTTAAAGTTTTTATGAAGACAGCGTATTATTACGCATCCTCGCTTGTGAAAAACATGCAGTCGACGTTTTAGCTTCAAACTGAAAATATTTTTCTGAAAGATTTTGTGTTAAAGTTCTTATGAAGACGTTGCATTACTAACTAGTAACTGAATTCTTTGTCGTTTTTTTTCCTACCGTTTAAGAAACTGTAATAAGGGAAGATGCCGCGTGGCTTCAAATCAGTTGATAAGTATGCCAGTATTCAACGTGAGCTCATTCAACAACACCGGCTGTATGAGGACCCAGTGTTCCCGCCAATTGCGCAATCACTGTATACCCATACTCCGTATGATGTCAATTTAAAGTGGAAAAGGCCTTGGGTGGGTATTTTGTTTTTATAAACCCTTTTATTGCTTCGTTATTGCTATTCTATGAATTATTTAACATCACACGAGCGTGGGTCAAAGAAAATATATAGGATGGACCCATATAGGATTTGAATCCGTGACCTCCCGAACACCGGGCGACCACCTCTATCCACTGAGCTACGATAACTCATGGATACCAAGGCAAGGGCGGCGGAGCAGGGGGAGCAGGAAGGGAGGGGGCATGGGCTGCGGAACTGGGGAATGGGGGCGCCGGGGGGGTACTGGCCAATAATTTGGTTGGAGGGGCCAGGTCCCCCCAATAATATCTGGCTAACAACAGCAACTTTTATGTTCTCAATGAGATAAATAACGCAGGGTTCATCGAAAATACCTAATATTCCTATTTATGTAGTTGTCTTGTTGCTCGGAAACAGTATTTTGTAAACAAAGTAGGCGCACCAGTATGAAATAAATGGCTTTGTAGAAAGGACTTACTGGTATTGATGAGACGTACAACATAAATAAAGAGCTTCCTTTTCAAAGTTCGCTCTTGAGTTATAAGGAAGGAAAGGGAGGGAA
>JAOBAY020045368.1:0-13654 GCA_025331085.2 Zoanthus sociatus
CTGGTAAAAATAATAAAAAATGATTTACAAAAATTCTGCTACGCCCTTATCAGAATAAGTGACGGTAGTGCACGTAGATGACAACAATAATTTGTTTCCTATTACAGTTTACATTTAATTTACATTTACAGAAGAAAAACTTTACATTAAAGAATAGATGAAAGATTTCCAAATGGCTAAAATTTGATAAACATATTTAGATTATAAATTACTCAGATTACATGACTTAAGCATGGTAATTCCTCTTTGTAGGACCGAAACATTGTTAAAGCTACAATGTCGTTATATTAGCTTTAGTCGTGCGAAGCATACAAACATTATGGTTGCCGATGGCATTTGTGAACTGATTTACATATCTGTTGTGATTACTGAATAAAAACCAGCCAACATGAGCGTTTGTTTAGTTTATTTTGACAAATGTCCCTTCCTCCATGAGTCGTTAGTTTGTCACACTTGCAATGGTGCATCCGTTGATCAAAACAACCCACTATTGAGTACCGCCCACTATTTTTCAACACTTAGAAAATGATTTAGATCCACCCATGACATTAGTTAACAAAAAAATCATTAACTAGGATGTCGAAAGAAAGGTCCTTCCAGAAGTACATAGACCCATTATTTATTATAAATAAGAATACAATAAATTATAAAGCTATAGTAAATAAACTTGATGAGGTATAAAAATAAAAGAAAATTAAAAAAACGGCTTAAGTAAGAACACTGCTGTTACTATTAGTATTTTAGTAATTAGTAAGCATAATATATAATATAAATTATAAGAGTAATAGTAAGGATAGAAGTTTGTAGCAGTAGGAATATTGTTATTTTCATTCTTGTTGCTATTAGTAGTAACAGTTCAATAAGTATTAGAATAAATAATACAGTGCTAGAAAAGTAGAATGTAAAGCAAAGTGTATAGTATAATACAAATAGAGTATAGTATTTATAGGTTTTTATAGTATAGTTAGAATGCTATAGTTGCTGAAAGTTCTCTAACGTAAGTGAGGCTTAATACATTTATAAATAAACTGAGCTAAAAGGTCGTATCCATATGCTGTGAGATGTAAATGATCGCTCCATATTCTTGCCTGCATGTCAGGGGACATAGACATTCTAGGAATAGCCCTCGCCATATCACAAAGAATTGTTTGTCCTTGTGATTGGCTAGCATATTGCCTCAGTTGTGCATTGATAGCATTGCGCATGTACAAGAGTATGCGAAACTGGCTCCACGATTCGTAGGCGCTTTCGGGTATCGTTACTAATACAGTCCGAGCACCATACCTATGGGCCGTCTCGTGTAAGTTTTCTATGTCCTTCACAATTCGAGGACTCCACACTTTCACAAGTTGCCCCATGAAGGAATCGTCGTCACCAAAATTTTTTACATGTGCAACATCATTGGTTCCTCCTAAAATGATTACCCAATCGAGTTTAGTGCTGTTACCCAGAACCATAGGAAGGCGTTGATTCATGCTTCCGTGCGCCATCTCACGCATTTTACCACTGGTGCTAACATCATAGTGGACGCTATGATCATCAGCATTTAAAAGTTTGGAAAGATGAATACTATATGGATGAAAAGGCTTTCCGCGTCCGGTATAACCTTTTGTAATGCTATCTCCAAAACACAAAATATTCCTTTTTACTCGATAAATCTGCTTTTGATTCTGGTTAAATGTTTCACTGCTAAAAAAGTTATGGTCATTTAAAAAATTTCTCCCACTGCTTTGAGTTGGTGAAACTAATGGTGATATTGTAACAGTCCTTTGTGGTAAAAGTTTTGGTTGTGGATCAACTTGTAATGTGGTTGGTTGATGTGCCACCACTGTTTTATGTAAAGTTGTTGCAACAGTGGATGTTGTATGTTGTTTTTCTTGGACATCTCTTGCTGGTTTGACTGATCCTTCTAGAGTATTTAGATTTATTCTGTTTAAGCCTAAACGGGTCAGTAACTCGTTCAACATTGCTGGTTTTATGGAAGAGCTAGTTATCCTAATTGTCGACTTTGTTGTGGGTTCTGTCGTCGGTTTAGGTGTCGACTTTGTTGTCGGTTTTGTTGTCGGCTTTGTTGGTATAAGCGATTTCCCATTGTTTTTTAGAATAAGTGGCAAAAGGTTTTTTACAACGTTGTTCAAGTTTACCATTAATTGTTTCGTTTTGGTTATTGGTTTTGTTGTGGGAGGAGCTTTCGTTTTTATTATAATCGGTTTCTTCGTAGTCTTAAAGTAATGGCTTTGTAAATCTGCTTTTACGCTCTTTATGACCGAAGGCAGAATCCTCTCAAGCATTTCTTGAACGCTATCACTTGAATGTATTTTTTTCTGAGATTTTGTCTTTGTGCTTTTATGTTTAGCTTTTATTTCAGTAAGTTTTCTCTGCTTAGAGCTTGGATTATGACTCTGTCTTGTGGTCTGCGTTTTTATCTTGCTTAATAATTCTCTAATTTGAGTATGCTTGGCTTTTTTCTCTTTCATTTTGGAGGTGATTTTGTTTGTTTTGGGAGGTTTGATCATTTCTAACAATTTTGTGAGAATAAATTTTTCTGGGAACAGACTTTTTGATCTTAAATTTAAGATATTGTATTTCCTTTTTGTTTTCGTTCTGGATTTAACTCTGCGATGCTTTGTGTCTTGCTTCCTTGAGCGACCTCCACTGTTCCTCCATTTCACTTTTAACTTTCGTAAAAAATTTTTCTTGATTTTTTTGTTTTTGTTTGATTTTTTCTTGTGCTTATGAAATAGCTGTTGGTGAATATGTCGAGATTGAAAATCTTGTGCATGGTGCTTTCTTGTAGATATTTTGTTTTGGTGTTGCTTTCTTTTAGATATTTTGTTTTGATGGTGGTTCCTTGTGATTTTGTTTTGATGGCGGTTCCTTGTAGATATTTTGTTGTGGCGGTTCCTTGTAGATATTTTGTTGTGGTGGTGTTTCCTTGTAGATATTTTGTTTTGTTTCTTTTCAGATTTAGGTTTTTGCAAGGCAAAGCTCACTTCTTTGAAATTAGTTAAATCCAACTTTCCAGTAAAGGAAGGGTTGCAAATGATAATACGATACGAATTATTGTGTTTGCTGTTTCTCCTTACCTGAAGATAACCTGTTGTAATAAACCAAGATTTACGACAAAGCTGTGCAAGCCTGACTGAAGCCTTTTTCCACAGGCTTTTGTGTCTGTGTTTTCTCAATCGCAATCGAACTCGACTACAGGTCAAAACTGTGTACAACTTTTTGCCATTTTTTCGATAAGAATTCTTAGAAATTTTCACAGTTCCAGATGTTACAAACGAACGTATAGTTTTGCAGGACTTTACTCTGTGTTTGCTACTGATCCAACGGCCTTTTAGTTCATCATTTACAGAATGATGACGTCTATATTGCTGATAATGATTGTAATCAATAAGAATACGATGTCTGAGTGGCCTTGAGAAACTGGAGGGATTGCTTTGATGCCTGTACTTGTGCTCTTGTAAATGCCGAGGATGATCATTATGAAGATTGTCATAATGCCGTTGTTTATGATGATGATGATTACGATGATGGTCTTGATATTTGTGATGAAAATGATAATATCGATTAAGATTAAAATGATATTGATGACCATGGCGGAGGTGATGATAACGATAAGAGAGTCTATGCTTTTTATGATGGCGATGCTGTTGATTAAAATTATAATAATGATTTTTCCGATGGCCTAGGTGATTTCTGTTTTGTTGTCGAAAGTGTTCGGTTTTATCCACAATTTTTTTTTTATGACTTCGATTTTTTTTCTCAGATTTCAGACTATCTAAGGAACCAGCAAGATTATGAAATTGTTTTTGATCTCGATTTCTTTTCTGCTTAGTTTGTTTGTGCTGATAACGGAAACTGTTCTTGACTGGGAATATTTTCGTTTCTAATTTTGAGCGTTTTGAAGTTGTAAAGGGTTTGTCCTTTGACTTTCTCTGCGTGTTGGAAGCTTTTCCAGAGTGCTTTTTTTCACTGTTCCTTGTTTTATAACCACGTTTATGATTTTTCATCTTGGGATTCCTACCATTGGTTGTTTTACTGTTTTCAAAGGGATAATTCTCTGACTTTTTAGCAGTTTGGTAAGGTGTGAAAACTTTTATTAGGTCCTTTAACTTTTCCTTCCTCGATGGCCGTAAAGGTGTTGTATGAAATTGGTCTTCACTTCCAAAATATTTTATTTCTTTGTAAAATTTCACTTCAGGAGGCTTTGGTGTCAATAAATACGAATATTTATTCATCATAGTTGCTGCAGTTGTCTGACCTGGTGATGGAAAGCTGTTCTCGTTGTCAAGATTACTGCTAGGTCTACTGGTAGCTTCATAACGGCGCCAGATATCAGACCTGTAAGGGTACAGCGTTGTGGCTGAAAGCTTATTAGAGTCAAATCCCGTTGGCATGGCTTTCTCGTATGCGTTTGTATAGAACCGTGGTAAAGCTGGGCTATGCAATGTCGGTGCTTCGGTTGTAACTAGATCTTGCCTTACAAAAGATCGCCACCAAGGGAATGTTGATTTACCATTGTAATTAGTTAGTCTTGGACGAAGTGGAGAGTACTGATTAATAGTTTGTTGGCTGTTGGCCTTGGGATTTTCTTTGCTCTTAGTAGGATAGTAACCATTATATTGTGTAGATTTGAAATATTTTCCCAAATAAAGGTCGTATGGGCTAACTCTTTCATCCAGCACAGTTTTGGTAGGTAATTTTTGGCTTGGAATCTCTCCCTTCTTGACCTGATTCGGAATTTGTTCAATGTTAAGTTGGAACTTGTGAATCATAGAATTACCTTTAACGCTTTCATCAGATTTTCCAGTTCCGACGTGTTCAGTAGGACGAATTTTGACTAACCCATTAGAACCTGGCCTTCGATTAGACCGCGAGGAATGGGCACTAACAATTTTCCATATGGTGTAAACGAATGTAATTATAATCAACAATATCACAGCATACACTGCAACTGATGCAAATCCTCGATTGCAAAACACAAATTCACAAATCTTGTTCGAAAATTTTATGTCTGCCAAGCTATTGCTGCTCGATGTTTTTTGTGTAAATTTTTCAGCTGCTTTCCAAAGATAACTTTTTGGTATTTTGTTTTTGCGTCCATTTCGGCCAGACTTCTCTTCTGCCATTCACATCGATCTTCTACCCTTCACTCCTCACCTTTAACGAAAAAGCAACTCTTAGCAATGCAGTTACGGCGAGTCGACGACTATATATTTTCAGACTGCAGTAATCCCAGTGTAAGCTGTTACAGTTAATGGTGAAAATATAGGAACAAGAACATTAATTTATGCTTATTTAGTTAATCTCTCTAGTTTCGCCAACCGCCTGGTACCAGTCTACCGTGCGGAAGGGTCGAGTTCGATTCTCTACCAGACTAACACTCACGATGTAGACTAGGTTAAATAGTTCAGAAAAAATGTTGAAGAACAAATATGAAAAATACAAGTTTTTACAATTTTGCGATTATTATCTTTGTTCGAGTTTTAAAATAGAACAGGCAGATTAAAAGACTTTGCAATTCTCTTGCAGCCAGTCGCCTGTCATAGCTCTCGTCCGCTCTCCTATAATCATGTTTTAACATGGAGCAACCACCTAAACAAAACTTTCTTGCTGATTTTATAAATAAACATTTTCTGTGAGCTTTCGTTTATTTTGTGTTTGAATTGTTACAACTATTTTCTGGTTAATCAGTAACGATTACCTTTCTCGCTGCGCAATGATGTTGGTTCAGATGATTTCTTCTTCCCCTTAACCATAAAAATGACATTTCAACAGTGTTTTTGAGCAATCATTCACTATTGTTGCCTTTTGGATAAACAAAAACGCGTCTCAATAACACTGCAAAACTAAAAGGTTTTGGTTTGCCTACACCCAAACAACTGGCGGATGTATTCGTATAAAGAAATGATGAAATTTGCGGTACGTTATGAGGTCATTCACAAGTTCGACCCTTTCAGAAATCTTGTTACAATTTCCTTCTTCTAAATTCTAAAAAACAATAATTGCCGTACTTATAAACACATGCAGAGCGCATATTATACTTTAACTACCAAACGAGTACACACATAACACATCATTGTTGCTAAGCAAAATTCTATTGTTTTAACGTTTTCACTATCCAGCTCAGACCATCCAATATTAACAAAGAATAACTTTAATTTTTTTAGAATTATTTTTATGAAAATAAAGATCTAGCAATCCTTCTGAGTTCAGCCAAAACAATAAACTATAAAATGTTGTTTACAATCACTGCGCGTAAGTGCCCCTTTAATCATCAACGAATCAGAAAACAGAAAGCAAACAATCCATCAGGTGGTAACATCTTGACATCAATAAAGGATGAGATTTATCCAAGACTATTTCTAGACTTTTTTTTAACAAGTTATGTGCTTGGAACATGGATTTTTACAATCTTAATGAAATCTCAACTGTACGTTCCGACCTTCCAAAAGTCGCTCTCTTTGAAACGTAATTAGTTTCTCACTTAAGTTTTTGTCTAATACCAAAAATTTGCTCTCAATCTTTATAAAAGCAAATAAAGTTATTACAATATAGAACCACATAAATTCAGGTGCAAAACTCCGAGATTCCAAATTTATGAAATTCCTACCACTTTGTTTATACTAATACTATTTCCATCGATAGAACAATTTTTTATATATAAAGAAAATATATCTAGCTTTTTCAAAATGTATATTCTAAATAAATTAACGGCGGCTGGTAGGTTAGTTTTGGGCGACTTTAAATGACTTGCAATATTTTGATAAACTGAAAAATTTCAAATTGTCAAATGAAAGATCACGTGGACCGGAACTTTTGAACAGATATGTATTTTAAAAGTGATAACGTTTCTTGTTTTTGCCTTGTATGTTATGGGCAATATTCGTATTCCCCGAGGGAATACAAAGGTAATACCCGTTCCGTGTGAACGCGAGGCCAAATATGGCTAAAAAGGAAGTAAATTACCAAAACTAAAAGGTTTCAGGCCCAAGGAATATCAGTCTTTAAACAATATAGGAAGAATTAGTTGAACTGATGAAAAAGGCTCACCAGCTCGATCTCGAATTTCACTGAAGCTAAGTTAAAATTCAGGCAAAATTAGTTGATAAGAACTGGCATGAGTGAAGACCAGCCCGGCTCAGCCTCGGGCTGATGTAGTTTTATGTGATACTATATGTTTCTACTCGTGTCTTATTATTTCCACCCAACTGTTTATTCATGCAACTTGCAGAAGGCTTGAGAAACTAAGAAAACATGAGAAGATACGCCGTGATAGTCAAACTTGACTGAACTAGTTTATCGTTGCACATCCTCCGTAAAAAATGTTTTTTGAATCCATACGGCTGGTTGTGTAATTTTAGGAAGGCCCGTTCCATTGTGGTTTCTTGATCATCCGCAGTTAATTCTGTATCGACATCTATAAATTATTATATATAGCTGAAGTGATTATCGCAACTTCATAAAAAATAGTGTTCTATGCAATTGCAATAGTATATATAGTGGCGGATGGCCACGCTCTTTAAGCCTCCGTCAAAACTGGCGCTCTGGCGATAACAATCGAACAGGTTAAGGATTTAATCAAACAAGAGATTGCTCCTATCAATCTCAAACTAAATGATCTAACTCAGAAGTATGAAGAATTGAGTAAATCGGTTAAATTTTTCTCGAACATGTATGACGACCTCCTAAAACAATCACGAACCACTAACGCCAAAGTTGATCGACACGGCACAGACATATCTAAGATGAAGCAAGACGTCAATCTGATTGATAAACGAGCGTGTGACGCACTAGATGAAATTGATGACCTTGCTCAGTACGTCAGAAGAGATTGCCTTGAAATATCTGGCATTAAACCATCAGAGAGCTGCAAAGCCGAAGACATAGTCAAGTCCGTGGGAGAAGCTATAGGAATGCATTTAAATGAAAGCGATTTCTCCATAGCTCATCCTCTACCAACTCTCAAGAAAGACTCGCCAAAGATCATTGTCAAATTCACACATAGAAAGCGAAGAAATCAATTTTATATCAATAGGAAGAAATTGGCAAAAGTCAAAGTCAAAGATCTTTCGCATCTGAACTTCGCATCAAGTGGGTCCGCAGCAAAGATCTTCATTTCAGAATCCTTGACGCCCAAAAGAAAAAAGCTTTTCGGAGAGATTAACCAAGCTAAGAAGCGACTAAAATGGCGATTTATTTGGTCTTTCAATGGGAAAATATTTCTGAAGGAAAGGGAGGACTCTAAAATCTTTTCATTTGAAAGAGAAAACGATTTGGTCAAGTTCAAGAGTGAACACTGTATCTCTTAGTTGTCATCAAAGACTCCACAATCAATACCTCTCAAGTAAGGCTCTTATTTTAATTACATTGTTTATCTCAATTTTTATTTTTTTAACGTTATGCCATGCAAGATATAAACTTGAAGTATCTGTTAATTAAGGTAAATGAGTATAACAATTCCATTAACAAATTCTCCTCTTTCGGAGCTGCCTTTCTTTGACCTAGACAACCAGGAGATTCTTAGAGCTACGGGAAGCTGGGTTCATTTATCTTATAATCGTATACTTGAATCTAAAGATCTATTCGAAGATATCATTATAAGCCCTGGTGATGAAGAAAACTTCCAAGAGCAATTATCAGATAATGCTATATCTAACTCTAAGTATTATTCAATCAAGCAATCCGGCAATCTCTTCCATAAGGCTAAGCAAAATCATGGATTTTCTTTAATTCACTTTAACATGCGAAGTCTTTCCAAAAATCTAACTTTATTAGAAGATTTTCTTGTTTCTCTTAAATCATTACCGGAAGTTATTGCAATTTCAGAAACTAAATTAAAAGAGCAAAACATTTCTAACATTAGCATTTCAGGCTATAAATTTCTGAATATCAATTCAATAACATCCGCTGGGGGAGTTGGTCTCTATATTTTTAATGAATTGCAGTTCATTAGAAGACATGACCTTGAATTCTGCACAAATGATTTTGAATCGTGCTGGATAGAAATTGAAAGGCACAAACAAAAGAACATTGTTATCGGAACTATTTATCGCCACCCCTCAAGAGATTGCAATCGTTTCTGTGAAAATTTAAAAGAACAATTGTCAATTCTAAACAATAAAGAGAAAGAAGTATTTCTTTTAGGTGATTTCAACATAAATCTCCTAAACTACAGCACTGATATCTTAACTTCAGAATATCTTGACACATTATTTGAATTAGGATTCATGCCTCTGATAACAAAGCCAACGCGAGTGACAGATCATACATCTACACTTATTGACCATATTTATACAAACGTACCGCAAAAAACATTAAACTCTGGAATTTGCTTGGCGGATATTACTGATCATTTTCCTGTTTTTTGTACAGTTTCAAACAAAATTCCTTTAACTAACAACTTAAAATATTACCGAGATTTCTCTAACTTTGATAATAACTCATTTCAGGAAGACTTACAGAACGTTGATTTTAACAGCTTGATTTCTGCAGATACCAATGAAAGTATGAACAATTTAATACAGACTCTTCAATCGATTACGGATAATCATGCGCCTATACGTCGAGCAACTAATAAATATAGCAGACAAATTAAGAAGCCTTGGATCTCTAAAGCTATCTTAACCTCTATTAAGAAAAGACAAAAATTATTCAAATCTCATTTTCTTAGTAAAGACCCAGCCAAAGTCAAGTTTTATAAAATATATAACAACAAATTAAATAAAACAAAAGAGGCTGCAAAGAAAAAATACTTTCAAGACCAGTTCAACGTAAACAGCAAAAATCTCAAAAATACTTGGAAACTAATTGGAATGATTATAAATAGGAAAAAAAACTCAACACAGAAACAAATCACGAAACTATTATATAAAAACAGATGTTACACTGGGCAAAAAGCTATTGCACAACAACTTAATATCCATTTCATAAATGTTGGTAAAGATCTCGCAGATAAACTAACACCTACTGATATCGATCCATTAAGCTACATCGACAGATCTTTCCAAAAAAGCTTCATGTTTCGAGGAAAAACGATACATGACGTTTTTCATGAAATAAAGGCTATCAAGCTGAACAGATCAACAATAGGCATCCCTCTTAAATGTATTTAACTCGCTGGTTATATTACATAAGTGAGCCACTGTCGTTAGCTTTTAATCAGTCGTTAATCCATGGTATTGTTCCTGATATTTTAAAAATATCCAAAGTTATCCCAATTGATAAAGGAGGGAACCTCTTTAACCCTACCAATTATTGTTGTGGCAGTGCCGAGATCGACGTGTCATGGGTGGGAGGTATTTGGAGGCGTTAATTGGACCACGTCCACTTTGAATCTTAAACAAGAGAAAGAGTCTTGCATCCGCTCTCCTTTGTTCTAGTGACCTCCAACCAAGGTCCTGCAGCATGTTTGAGACGCTAGAGGTATTGTGATATCTCTTTAGAGTCCACCTAGCGGCCCGCCTTTCTACCATTTCGATATTGCGGGCGCCGTTATTTTCTACACCTGGTCTATGGCCCCAAATTGCTGCACCGTATTCAATCTGAGATCCTACAAATCCCATATACGTCTTCTCACGCAAACCACTTGAAGTAACTTTCAAATTACATTTCAGGAATTCAAGAGAGCGGTTGGCTTTGGCTGTTGTTATATCTATGTTTTTATTCCACTTAAAATTTTTTGAAAAGAGGATACCAAGATATTTAGTGCGGCCAGCCTCTTAAAGTGAAGTACCACTCAATACGTAGGTGTACGGGATCTTGGTGCGCGCACGCGGAGTACTTCACACTTTTTTCCTTTCCCTACTTCTGAAGAAGTGTTAAGTCGTGCTGGAGCTGTTGACAGTCTTTGCTGTTGCCTTTATGATAGCAAGGGAGATGATAGTATCGTCAGCGAAGAGCCTGACTTTAGATTTAATACCATTTGGTAAGTTTTTGATATAAATAAGAAATAGTGCTGGGCTGATGACCAAGCCTTGTGGTACACCCGTTAGAACTGGGGCGGAAGCCGAACATTAACCGTCAACAACCACGCATTGCTGCCTGTTGTTCAAGAAGTTCTTAAGACAGCCAATAGGTTGTTGTTTTTAAAACCATAATACTAAAGTTTCAGTAATAACTTGATATGAGGAACTTTATCGAAAGCCTTCGAAAAGTTCATTACCGGGTGACCTCTGTTTGCTTTATGTTCCACTTGATGTCAATTAGATCTGTGACAAACTCTAGGAGCTGAGTTTCGCAGGACTTGTTCTTGCGGAAACCATGTTTAAAAAAAGCATAGAGGATGTCAATTGCCTTTAAATCTGACATAATGCAGCTTGTGACAATGTGTTCTAAGACCTTGCTGAATACTCTATATAAGTGAAACTTCCCAATGTAAATATTTAATGATTAAATACTTCAAATATTTCAAGTTTTACTTGCAATAATCTGCAAACAAAAATTTATTGGCTTTATATTTAAGATCATGTTTCAAAATTCAGGTTACATTTACTAATTCAATATTGAATACTGCACTAAACAACGTGCACTAGCAGGAGAGTAAACAGTAACCTTATAATTACTTTATTCGTCTGCTAACAACTTTTTAGTTTTGCATTTTTTAGGTGTCGGCTTGCTAAGAAAAACACCTTAAGTGAAGTACAAAGTCTGGTAGTCCGCTTTAGGGTTTCTGGGAGTTCTCCTACCATAGGGAAAGTGATTAAAACTGACAAATGTCGTATTCCGGCGGATCGATGCAATTTCTTCCTTCGGGGACTTGTTTCTTCGAAAGGGCAGCTAACATAGAATCATTTTTATCTCCTTATTTTCGTAAATACTAAAACAACTATCTCCCTCAGGGTTGGTGCCTAGCGCTTGATATATACCTCGACGTTTCGCGTTTCAGTAGTATCCACAACTATTCACCTCCCCTGTGGGGGATGGTTGTTAATTATGGATGGAAATGAAGCCTAATAAGAGAGGCATACATCTGACAGGCTGCTATATACAATGTCATTAATTCACTAAATTTGATGTAATCAGAACATTTAGTACCAAGTTAAATGATTGATAAATACAACTTGCAAGTGCAGAACTAAAGTTTGTAAACACTTATGTCTAATCATTGCCTGCATAATTAGAGCTCTTGAGCAATTATGGAGCATAGTGCGAAACATCGCGTAACACCAACTTCTACAAGTTATTATCTGAATTCTCGTCATCTGCCGGGATGCACTGGGCGCTCGCATCACCTAAAATTGAGATTGATATATTAATAACAAAGAATTCCTCGAAAAGGTACTGAAATAATTCAGCTCCCTTGAAGTAAGATTTCTAAAAGAGTGTCTACAAAAAGCCAAAGAAACAATTGATGAAAATTAACGAAATAGTTAAAGAAAGTAGTAACATACATAAACGGAAGTTTTATCAGAAAGATTTTCCAACAGTGAAAATAATAATCAAATATTAAAAATATAATAATAGCAACAATAATAATAACAATAAAATTAACAACAATATCAACTTCATTGATACTGCAACATACTGAATTAATCTAACCAAACCAAAAGGAATTGCCTCTGCTATTAATCCATATGCAGTTTAAAAATACGACCCATTCACGGTTACTCAATGTATCATGGGTAATCCAAAGACGGTGATCTATTTGTTGGAAGTTGAAGGGTGTTTACCTTTTAAGACTAACAGAACTTGCAGTATTTGCATTTACTGCTGCGATGTCCGGCTAACCGTTGTCCTTTTGGAGGCTGTAATACCAATTTCAGATACCCAAACACTACTTCTTTCCGAAAGATCCCGGAAAATACAGCTACTGATGAAAGAAGCGGAAATAAAACTCACTGATTTTGTTTTTGTTATACTAAACAACCCAGAAACAAGACGCTTTGTTTATTCACTAGCCAGGGTCGGCAAGGGAGGAGGGTGAGGGGGTCAGGGGAATAATGGAATACCAATATACCCGAAACGAAACATCCAATATACCCAAAAAGTCAAAATTTATATAGAATACCGAAATTTGAAAAAACATGATACACTTAATACCAAATTCAAGAAATACCCAATTTTTATCATTAATATCAAATTCAAATATCCAGAAATACCAGTTCAAAATGACATTGTATCAGAATTTTAAATAAAGAACACGTTTGTTTTGATCGAATTTGCAAAAGAAAAAAAAACTTTGGTTCAAAACATCTTTGTGTTGTCTGTTAACAGATATATGAAAACGGAATGTTAAATGACCCGCATGCAAGTCGTGACTTTGTGATGATTTCAAGCACAATTACACCGAAGAAAGAACATTATTAGAAACTCATAAAGAAAAATAAAAGCTAATGGATAGGAATTAAAAACAACTGCTAAGGGAATCCAAACTTCACGTAGCTATACGTTTAGTTCGGTTATAAAATTAAACCCAATCGCAACATCCCGGCGAAAAGAGTCCCGAGTTCACGCAGCCATGCATCTAGTTTTTCACATTTAAGGGGACTCTCTTCCCTAAGACCATTTTTTCGCTACTTTTGGTGATATTTTTGATGATATCTCCGCCATTATTTTGAAATGTGAAAAAACCGATAATCACATCACAAATTGAATAAAAAGGAAGCCTCTTGAATATTTTGAGATTTTTTGGATGAGATTTGAGGGA
>JAOBAY020045388.1:0-13649 GCA_025331085.2 Zoanthus sociatus
GCCTTCGAGGCTAAACCTTTTACCTTCTACTATTCGTGAATCTCAAGCAAAGTCGCAACTAAAAAAATATCGCTGATATAAAACGCAAAATATAGACGAGAAATAATTATTTTCACAACTGCCGTCGTTATTTCTTCCGTTCTCGATCTTAAGGTCCCTAATATCTACTTAGAAACTGCTTATGCATGTAGACTCAAACGTTTTTTTCAGGCTTTCTTTAGATTTGAACTGATACACCTTTGATATAGGATAAAACCGCAGTTGATTTAAATTTGTGTTTGGGTTTTTGGTCAGCCGTTACTCTTAATTGTTTTCCGGTGCCAGAGCTTCTGTACAAATGAGGAAAGATATCCGATAGAAACAAGTACTGATAACAAGTGTTTCCTTCCGCGACAGCTGAAAGTTTCGTTGACGTTTAAAGACAATTCACGATAGCACGTTTCACTGACTTAGGCTAGATATTGGTCAGTGTGTGTTGGTTGCCTACAGTGGTAGTGAGAAGACCGTCTTCGTCCCTTGAAAGTGACTTATTGAGAAAGGAAATGAAGTTATCTCTCTCAAATTCAACATAGTAGGCCTTCATAGTGACTCCATCATTAGACAAACGCTTTAAATTCAGCCAACATTCACCTATATGTTAGCAGAGACTTTCTCTATTTGGCAGTGAGGAGGACTGTGATTCTCACGAATAATTTCAGGGAGCACTTTTTTAAGACATTCCTTAAGTGCTTTGGTATAAAGTTTATAGTCAAGGTTCAAAAAAATATTAGTTGCCAATCTTTTGAAGTTTCGCTTATTATCTTTTTTGAAAAAGTCCTATTATGCATTCTCGTTGAGAGGAAGGAAGCTCACCAATATCAAAGCTTAAATTTAAAACCGAAACTAACTCATATCCTACAAACTGTCAAACTTTACAATAGAACTCTCAAGTTAATCCGTGAGATCCCGTAATCTTTCGGGTAGGTATGCGTTAGCAAGCTTTTCAGGGGTTAAATGGCCATTACACATCGCTAATGACTGAGAATTTAAAGTCTTAGTAATTTTAATATTAAAACATTCTTCAACCAGAAAAGCACTCCAAAAGTGCAGACTTCTGCCAAGCATAGTGGTGCCTTTAGACGGTGACGCCGACGACGACGGCAAAGAACAATAGTAAATACAATAACTGCACGTTGGAATGTATCACGTCCGGCACCTGTACGTAATTGACGCTAAAATTACAACGTGAAAAGACCTTTTTTAGAGTTGTTAAGACTACGAGACAAAAAGATGTAACAGCAAAAACATTTTTAGTATTTGCTTAGCCTCATGAAGAAACATTTAATCGTTTTTCTTTTCAAAGTTTAAGGCAACATAAAAACAAAAGAACGAACCAGAAATTTGATTTTTCGGAGCGGTGGTCATTCGCGCGCATTTCTGTCCTTCTCGCTTAAAGTCCCTGTTGTGATTTTCATGCAACAATGTAGTCCAATATGTATTTAATACACACATTCTATAATAGAAAGATATATCAATCTGCCACATTAATGTCAGAATCGAATTCTAATTGTTTTCAGTTGTGTGACTGAACGTTACAATTTGTTGTTATGGAAAACAAAATACATGTAGATGTGAAAATATGGAAACAATACTTATAAAATTGCCAGCTTAATTGTAACCTGATAGTTTATCAATATTGCAAGAAAGAAGTGATTAAGGATTTATAACTCTTTCACATATATAATCCAATAATCTATTGTCTGTATTAATCAATCTGATTATTTATAATTTATTCTGGAATAATATAGACATAGTTTGAATATAGCCCAATCTCGTAATACAAAAAAATTCTTTAAAAATTTCCTGGATCCAGACAGTTATCCGAATCACCCCCAAAATTTAATCAGTTCTTCCTCATCTGATTTTCGACATTTCAGAAAATTTCATCAAAATCTGATCATAAGTTTGTTAGTTGCTCACAAACAAACAACAAACGCTTCAAAAAACATAACCCCTTGGCGGAGGTAATAAATGGATATCTGAACAGACATAAGTATAATGCTTCGGAAAATAAACAACAAAACAGTTACTGTTCATGAATACTGGATGCCTAAATTGTGTGCAGTTCTACAATTGGTTTCGGCTCCATTAAATCCTGTGCCAATTGAAGAACAATTCAGGTGGAGCCACCCACCAAGGGCACAATAACTGAATAACGTTAGTAAAGTAAAGAAAACCAACAAAAATACATGCATTTTTCTAAAAGAACCGGTAAATTTTGTTCTTATTTTTTTGGCTGTTTCAACATCAATTTGTTTTTTAATTTGTTCTTATTTCTGTGAGCGGATTGAAATAACGAAAAATATCGAAACGAAAAGACAAGGCATTTAAGAACAGTGCTGTTAGTCAGAGGAACTTTTAGTATTACATGAATACATGTATCATTTGGAACAATAGTAGATATACTAAATGTGATACGGTGCTTCTGCGTTTTTACTGTGCACATTGCGAACGCAAATTACAAGATTCAGTAAAGTTTCAACTACAAACATGTTTTAATTTTTTTCTCAGCTTCAGCCTGTCTTTGTTCTTAAATTGCTCTGAATTTTTGGCCAATCTGAGCCTCGTTGTTCTTATAAATTTGTTCTTATTAAAAAAAGCTTGTACTCTTCAATTTGAGGGCCTGTTTATTCTTTCTTGAATTAGAATAAAAGGAGTTTCAAAATAATTTTCATTTCGTCATGACCGGTTGTTTCTACAACATAGGTGATACGCATTTAAAAGAGAACTAAAAGAACTTGCTTTAAGTCGTTTTATTTCTAAATTTGAAAAATATCGCGTAGACTTTTCAACTTTTTCAACCTTGTATTCCAGAATTAGATATAAAAAAAGCTTCGTTAGCATTTTTTGTGTCAATCTCCAGTAATTTGAGAACAAGTTTTTGCGCATGCATGTTTTCAGTGAACCCAATCAAAGCCTAAAAATGCTTTTCGTTTCAATTTTAAAAGTTCTTTAAGAAGTTTACGTTTATCTCTAGTTTGCAATTTGCGATTGTTTTTGACATATTAGTTAAGTTGCGAATTTCTTTTTTAGGGCATTCCGGTCGCATAATAAAATACAAATTTTCATACCACTGCTGCTTTTTGACCATAAGTTTAACAAGTCGGCAACTTAATTACAAATTTACTTGTTATCTTCTCACAGAGCATTGTTAAATTTTTAATTAGAGGCTCGTTTATGTGAATGGATAAAGAACAAACGAATCGAAAACGTTAACAGGTGAGAAATCACAATTTATCACAAATAAAATGAGATATTTAGAAATTAAAAATTGATTCAATCTACATTGAATAGAAAAATTGAAATTATGCCAGGAAATAACAATCTCAAACGGGTGCTAACTTGGAAGGCGAAATATCTCTCAGAGATAAACCACTCATGAATCTTTTCAATTCAATACTACCTTCAAAGCCGTTATTGGCGTTGCCGCTTTGTTTATCTCGATAGGAAAGAATAAAATTGAAATCGCCGATAATTTTGTTCCAGGAAAGATGAATTCATGCAAACAATAAAAAAAGTTTTCTTTGTGAAGCTACACTTGGTACATAAATAACTGATCATAAAAAAAAAAAAAAAAAAAAAAAAAACATTTTAAACATAGAATTCGATCTTTAAAATTATATCTCCAATCTAAAATTTTAACGCGACAACTTTTATCAACAAGAATGGCCACACCACAACTTAAAGAGGCTCCTGGCGAAAAAAAACTTGGCCTTCCCACTTGGACTTAAGTTCATGAATATGATGAGTTTCTTGTAGAAAATAAAAATCATAATTAACTTACTTAAATATTGTAGAATTACTTAAAATTTACCTGAAAAATCATTAATATTGAACGTTGCTGCATTTAGTTAGTCGGTTTGACACAAAGATGAATAAACAGCTTTTTTAGAGTTTTTACTATTGGAGGACTATTTAAATTAAAACTTTATCAGCATGCGAAATGTAATCTTCGGCATCTTCAACTGCCCAGTAATATTTTTGGGCTCAGTAGAAAACTTTATATCTAAAAAACTTTAAATCTAAAAGAGGCTGTTAAGGCTGTTCTTTAAGAGTTACTTTAAAAGACTCTTTTGAACTTTCTTCAATCAGTTCGGTTACTGGCTTAACGTTGATTTCTCGGCACAATGAGTGTATGAGTGGACCTTGGTTATATTTCTGGCAAATACTTTCGTTGCATGCTATTTGCCCCAACACGGACAATATGGCTGCCGAAACGCAGATAAAAAGGAAGAGTAACATTCTGATTTAAAATACTAATAAAAACGTGGCGAGAACCATTTTCGATGCCTCGAAGAAGCTCGGTATTATGCCTACCTTGCCAAACTTGCTTTACCATACCGAATTTACTGAGATAAAAACTTAAAAGTTCATTCGACATTTCGTGCGGTGCACCACTGCATGAGAGTGTATAACCGTTTAACCAATTCGTAGTTTCTTTCCACGTCTTGCTTAACAAAATCTTCTCCTTGACAAAGCTCAAAAAGTGTTCTTTGAGTTCTAAACTCGGTTCAATCGATTTAAAAGCAACTAAATAAAAATTATCAGAAACTTTGTGAAAGCTCACCACTTTCTCCTCGATGTTGAATCTCGAATCTGTTAAAATATTCACACATTTCTCCACACCTTAGTATGCGAACTGAACAAACAATCTTACCGTTTTAAGTCTTGAAGGAAGTTCATTATCAAAGCGACCAACAGCAGAATTTCATGTTGTCATATTAAGCACCATGCTGGTATGAACTCTAAACGCAAAAAGGAAAAAATCCAAAAAAGAATTCATAAAACGACAAAAAAAACCCAACGTCATAATGATTCTTTTTTTCTTTTGTCAACTGAATAAAACTCACAAGTCTTTCCTCTTCTTCTTCTACCAAATGTTTGCGTAGCATAGTGGTATAACTCGGGAATAGTAAGGCCTGCTTCCTCGGTTCGACACTTGAGACATTCCTTCCTTCGATTTTTATTATTTAAACAAAGTTTGCTCTCTTTAAACAAAACTGTAAACGGCGCACTTCATTCATTGAAAAGCAAGAAAACTTCATAACCAAAGAATATCCAAAGTTTTAAACATTTTTATGACCAGTTACGAGGGATTATTTAGCATAACCGATATCATGCTATAAATTTTCATAACGGTCGCCAAGGTTGCGGGCAAGGGCTGGTAGTCGAGTACTTGCTCAACTTGACAAAGTTTAACGGTTTTGTTCCAATTAGAAGAGTTTAATCCGCTTTTTTATGTAATATCTGTCGTTTTATTTAAGGTTTCATGACTCCTAGTGCTTATTGAGCCCGAGTTTGTACGGCGGCTAAATGCGCATGACGATTAGAAAGATTCATTGCAATAGTTGTTCTCTAACGAGGCCGGGTCAATCCAACGTTCTTCTGTTTGTTATTGAGATACAGTCATACAATCTTCTTCCATTACGATAAAGCTTCAAATAAGCGTTTAGACTGGTATTAAAGAAAAAGGTAGCTTTTCTAACATTGGGAAAAAAATACATTGAGAAGGCCAACTCGCAAGATTCGAACTCAATCACTTTGTTACACCGATCCACCGCTCTACCGCTATGCTAAGTACACAACCGTGACGAACTGAACAAATTTTATGAAGTACATTTCACCGGTACAAAACAATAAAAGCAGTGCTTTCTTAATCTTATCTTAATGTTACAACACTTTTCGGCTTTTATTCTTCTAGTATTGTTTCTGTTCACCTATGCTCTCTTGCAAGACTGTTGTCGGGGTTAAAAAAGCTTAAAAGCGATCTAAATTTTGCAAACGAATATTATTCTTTTGTTCTTTTCATAATGAGAGTTTTGCGACAAATTTTTCACAAAAAGTGAGAAAAAATTAATTAGGGAATAATATGCATAGCCACAAACAATAGATTAAACATAATTGATCGATTTTAAAACATTTATATTCTTTGTAAGTTTGCGTTACAAAGAGACAAGGTACAGCAGGTCTTCTATAACAACACTAACAGAAAAAATAAAAAAAAAATTGAAAACGGCAAAAAAACAAGGTCATATTAATTCTCTTTTCTCTTTTGACAACGTAATGAAACGTTTAAGTCTTTCTTTTCTTCTGCAAGTTGTTAGCGTAGCATAGTGGCAGAACTCAGTAACAGTGAGGCCTGCTTGCCAAGTTCGACGCTCGAGATGCTCCCATCTTTGTTTTTTATTCTTAGCAAAGTTTGATTTTTAATTCAAAACTGCAAACGGCGTACATTTTCAAATGTCGTAGAAAACAGGAATACTTCATAACCAAAGAACATCCGATACATGCGGGATGTTCCTTAAACACTCCCCAGCCGAAGTCGTGTGCGATATTCAGCATCTTTTCATCGTTCTATAACGTCTCTGACAATAATCGAGCTTCTAGGACACAGACAGAATGACGGTAACGTGAAACCAACCGCGATGAATTGTAGCACTTAACTTCTCGTGTGAAAGCAACCAAATTGCCAATGAGGAAAAAAGGATTAACTAAAACATACCATGCACTGAACTCGTGAACCACCGCGCACCGTTCTAGATCTCTACCACTACGCTATACAAACAAACACTCAAAGTTTTAATCATTTTTATGAGCAGTTGATAAGACATAATGTCATAAACTGGTTTTCATTCCATAAACTTTCATGACGGTCGGCAGGGTTGCAGGCGTGGCCTGGTGGTAGTACACTTGCTCACTTTGACGTAGTTTAAGGATTCTATTCCCGTTAAGAGAATTTAATTCTGTGTTTTTCCTATGTGCAGTCGGTTTTTTTGTTGAAAGTGCTAAAGTATGAAAGCCCGATACCAGGATTCCTAGTGGGGCCGGATTTTGTAAGGCTGCTAAATGCTCATGACGTTGGAAATGACGTATCATTTCATTAGCTGTTCTATAAGATCCCGGTCAATCCAACGTTCTCCGGTTTGTTATTGAGATACAGTCATTAAATCTTCTTCCATTACGATGAAGCTTCAAATAAGTAATTGGACTGGTTTTAGAGAAAGAGATAGCCCTTTTTGACAATGGTGAAAAAAGAACATTGAGTAGGCGAAATCGCAGGAGTCGAACTCAAGCTCTAGGTCACTCAGATCCCGTGCTCTACCACTATTCTAAGGACACAACCGTGACGAAGGCACAAATTTTATGACGTACATTCCACAGGTACAAAACATAATGAAAACTGTGCTTTCTTAATCTTATCTGAATTTTACAACAAATGTTTGCATAGGATAATGGCAAAACTCAGGAACAGTGACTCCTTCTTGCCCAGTTCGACGCTCGAGAGATTCTAATTTTCGTTTTTTTGTTCTTAGCAAAGCTTGCTTTTCTTAGAAAAACAGGAATACTTCATAACCTAAAGACGTCTGATACATAATATGGGATGCGCCTTAAACACTCCCCAGCCGACGTCGTGTACGACATGCGGCAGCTTTTCATCGTTGTATGACGCCTCTGACAATAATCGAGCTTCAGGGACATTGGCAAGAAAGGCAGTAACTTGAAACGAACCGCGATAAAGTGTAGCACTTAACTTCTCGCGAGAAAAGCAACCAAATTGACAATGATGAAAAAAGGATAAATTAGTACTCACCACGCATTGAACTGGTGACCCACCGCACACCGTTCTAGAGCTCTACCACTAAGCAATGCAAACAAGCAGTTAAAGTTTGAATCTTTTTTATGACCATTTGGTGAGGCATTACGTCATAAAGAGGTCTTCATTATAACCGATATCATTCCATAAATTTTCACAACGGTCAGCAAGGATGCGGGCGTGGCGTGGTGGTAGTGCACTTGCTCAAACTGACGTAGTTTAAGGGTTCTATTCCCGTTAAGAATATGAAATGCAGTTTTTTTTTCCTATGTGAAAACCGTGTTTTTATTGAAAGTACTGAAAGTATTGAGATTTTCAGATTTGCTTAATGATTCCTCGTGGTTATTGAGGCCGGTATTGTACGGCGGCTAAATGCGCATGATGTTAGAAACGATGAATTAATGCATTAGTTGTTCTATAAGACCCCGGTCAATCCAACGTTCTCCGATTCGTTATTGAGATACAGTTATAAAATCTTCTTCCATTACGATAAAGTTTCAATTAAGTAACTAGATTGGTTACAAAGAAAAAGATAGCGTTTTTTACAATGGTGAAAAAAGCACGTCGACTGGGGGAACTCGCAAGATTCGAACTGCTGCACTTTAACACTCCAATCCCCCTGCTCTACCGCTATGCTAAGCAGACAACAGTGACAAGCAGGAGAAATTTTATGATGTACATTCCACCGGTACAAAACACAATGAAAACTGTGCTTTCTTAATCTTATCGTATTTTTTACAATCAGCTTTCGTAGCATAGTGGCGAAACTCGGGAACAGTAAGGCCTGTTTGCCCAGTTCGATGCTCGAGAGATTCCAACTTTCGTTTTTTATT
Organism: Zoanthus sociatus; assembly: GCA_025331085.2. Lineage (NCBI taxonomy): Eukaryota > Metazoa > Cnidaria > Anthozoa > Zoantharia > Zoanthidae > Zoanthus > Zoanthus sociatus. Next base: position 8,467 of record JAOBAY020045388.1, read on the forward strand.
CGTAGCAAACTTTGCTTTTTAATTCAATACTATAACCTGTATACTTTGGTCTTAGAAAAACAGAAATATTTCGTAACCTACGAAAATCCGATCCATATTGGACGTGCCTTAAACACTCCGCAGCTGTCTTGTACGACATGCAGCATCTTTTCTTCGTTCTATAACGTCTCTGCCAATAATCGAGCTTCTGGGCCACTCGCAAGAGTGGCAGTAACGTGAAACAAACCACGATGAATTGTAGCACTCCACTTCGAGAGAGAGAAACAACCAAATTGCCAATGATGAAAAAGGAGAAGTTAAAACTTTCCAGGCATTAACCTGGGGGAACCAACGCTCACCGTTTAAGAGCTCTACCACTAAGCTATACAAACAAACGGTGGAAGCTTGAATCATTTTTGTGACTATTTGATGACGCATTACGTCATCAACTGGTCTTCATTATAACCGATATCATCCGTAAATTTCAATGTCGGTCGGCAAGGTTGGGGGTGTGGCCTGGTGGCAAAGCACTTGCTCAACTTGACGGAGTTTAAGTGTTCTATTCCCGTTAAGAGAATTTAATCTAGTTTTTTTTCCCTATGTGAAGTCCTTGTTTTTATTGAAAGTACCAAAGTATGAAAGCCCGATGCCAGGTTTCCAGGTTTGTTTCATGATTCCTAGTGGTCATTGTGCCCGATTTTGTACGTACGGCAGATAAATGCCCACGATCAGTTAGGGACGACGTATTAATGCATTTTACACCCCTTCGAAGAAGGGCGTAGGACCCAGGCCCCGTCTAAAAATCAGACTAACCTAGGCCTTCCCGATACGAAAGTTGGCAACGGCTGCTAGGAATCAGGCGCACCATTATCTATGGTAGATTTATAGGTTGATGTCTGCTGTAGACAAAAGGTTTAGTGCACAGATTGGTGACTAAAAGTAATGACCGTGCCGAGGCCGTAGGCCGCTGGCACGGTCTTAGAATGCAGCGGTATCGGCCGATGTTTCATTTGTGCCAGTGAGCCGCAGCCCGAAAGTAACGTGGGCGCTGTCCATTCCGACGGCCAGCGATTACTTAGCGATAAGATCCGAGAGCATGGACCAAACAAATCTAAAAAACTCTAAGCCAGGCACGGTAACAACCACGAAGTGATTCTAGTTAGTACTAGACTGCGAGCATTCCCTTGCTTTTCCTCCTAATCTGTCGAATTTAGAAGTTCGAGCGGCAAAACTGCAAGCAAAAACCGCGGTTTAGAAACTGCTAACCGCTCGAACTTCTAAATTTGACTGATTGTGAGGAAAAGAAAGAGACTGCTCGCAGTGTATTAGTACCAGCACCTACGAGATATGTATATATTCCAACCATATGATTTATCCAACAAAAGATTTTCCTACGAATGTTAATCAAGATCTGTCTCGTTGCCTGATGAATACTCTAAATTATAATCACTCTACGGACGGAATACTGCAAATCCTGCATTTTCATTGGCAACTCTATTGGAGGGTCTTTTTAGAAACAATTTTTTTTCCAAGATTAATAAATCAACAATTATTTTTTAATTTCATCAATTCAATTTCTATTTGATCTATGTTCGCTTAAAGATAAAATGGATAAAATTATTAAGGCTGTAAAAACTGTTATATAAAAGTTGTATAAAAACCAAACGTTTTCAACTAAAAAGTCATCATCAGGGCCAATTCAATTTCCTTTTCCAAGTTCCGTGCTACTAAAAAAATATAAGACTTCTCAATGTTATGAACTCCGAACGAAGTCATTTGTATTTTTTTCGTCACGTTCTCTCTTTACAGTTTGGAAAGAGTCAAACAAGATTAGATAAGTACAATTTAACAAAGATATAGAAATCATATATAAATGGATTATTTTCTACTGAGTGACTCCCGGAAGGGAGCTTTTTAACCCATAAATGAAAACAACAACAAAATTGTTGACACAAGCAACTTGTATTTTTTTTGCAAAAGCAGCTTCTAAATATTGTTTTGTTATATTCTAAACTTATTCAATGTTTTTGGTACATCACTTCAAATCCAAATTGGATTGTTCTGTTTTTCTAATAAGCCTTACTACTCACTTATTTCACTTGAAAGGCACAAATATCCCAAAACTTCAGGCAAGAAAGATTGGATCTTACAATGACAACAAACAGCTGTACAATCGTTTTAAGGTGTCTTGTAGTAGAAAGATAATCTTGTTGCAAAAGGGTTAAAAAGTGCCGAGTAAACAACGAGACCATGCCACAAATGATTAGGGACGGACCATGAGATATTTGAGGGGGAGGGGGGAGGGGGGGAGAAAGGGTAATTTTTTTTTCTCTGCAAAATATACTTTCTTCGGCTCCAGACGCTGAAGGATTTTTGTCTATCTTTTTGTTTCGTACGATTTTTTTTCAGGCTTAAAGCTGTGCTGGAATTTGTTTCGGTATTTGCCAACCACAAATATCTAATAATCAGTCCCTCACCAAAGACGTCTTGTATTTCATCCTCTGTTATTTTATATTAACACAAAAATGGGAACGCCACAGATTCATTGGTAGCTAATAAGAAAAGCTTTAAAAGGTGTTGTAATATATTTTTTGTTACAGTATACTCAATATTTTCGAAGGACAAATAAACCTGAAGTATTTTCGATTCTGTCTTTGAAATTCATAGTAATTCTGCGTGTTTTGACAACAAAATATTAGATTTTGCAATTTGACCGAATTCCAAAGTCCCAAAATCCTTTACTTAGCTTAAGAAAGCACGTTAAAACATCACACACTTCTTTAGTTAAATAGATAGTAAAGCTTCCTTTAAAAACAATGTCTTTTACTTGTAGTTTCACATTAAACATATTAACAAAACATCATTAACTTAAATTGAATAGTTAGTCTTTTAAATAAATCTTTTATAGGTTCACTGTAACTTGAGGTGTTCTTGTCATCATATTAATACTTCCTTCTACTTAGTACGCATGTGCGACAGCATTTCACTTTGTACTGCTGCTGTTTGCAAAATCCTAGCTTGGACACCAAAGAACAAACAGCAATGGTGTCTTTGCATTCAGCTGCATAGAGAGGAGAATAATGATAAGAAAAAAGGAAAACATATAATAATAATAATAATAATAATAATAATAGTAATAATAATAATAATAATAATAATAATAACTTTATTTAGGTGTCAAGTATTATTTAGTCGGCCAAAGGCTTACTATTTAGGGACACCAAGTTTACCACTCAAAGGTGGACGGAGACCTTATCACATCACAACATACACACATAAACACAGAAGTCTCCGAGGGCCTACGGTTTAACGTCCTCATCCGAGAAGAAGCGAAAGTCTAACCCTTTGCAGATGTTAGAGCAAAGGCAGCACTTTTTCCTCAATTATTTTAAGTAGGTTAGTATTAGCATTCAGTTCTCCTTTAAACTCATGAGTGCGTTTAACCGCTGCCTGGTTAGCCTAATTGGTAAGGTGCCAGGCTCGGGTTCGATTCCCGGCAGGACCAACACTCAAGGTCTTTTGTTTGAATCTATTGGTATAGCAGATTAACTCTGAGGATTAAAGTCAAATTACATTGAAAAATTAAATATAGAAACGAAGAAAATTGTCAGCAAAGTTTGATACCGTGGTCGCTAAGGAGATTGTCAGCAGTAGGTTATGACGTAGGTTAAGATATTAAGAGCTTAAATATGGCAGTGTGCTTCGAAAACTTGATATTTTTCGGGCAAGCTTTATCTTGCAAATTTTTTTTCTTCAAAAGCCTCACAGTAACCATGTTTTTCCTCGTTTTAATCATTCTAGTTCAGTAACTACGTCATAAACAACCGTTGACATCACATATTGAGCCGCCGATTAAATCTAGTAAATTCGTTACAAAACAACAAATTTTTCTGAACTGCATGGCTAACAGCTAAAAATTATTTATATAGTTGTTCTACTATTCCTAAATGTTTAAACGGTGAAAATTCAATTTTAAAATTCAGTTCTCCTTTAAGTTATCTTCAGCAAATTTTAAATGCTTCTAAACAGTCCATACCGCCAAACTCAAATACGTTTTCTGATTGGAAGAGAATGTGTCACGTGTCATGGGTCAAAACTTACTAACTCCCTAGGAAAACAACGACTTGAACTTTCAACTTCACGTGATCAGGCCTTGCATCGTTGAAACTGCGGCAAATTTGTATGCTAGTCCCACCTGATATTGGTCGACTTTTTACATTTAACGAAGTTTGAATCAACATATATGACATCCGTATATTGTTCCATTTTGAGGTGAGAGGTAAAACAAAACACTTAATGACAGGCCTCACGAGAAACGGTACGTTCTGTTTCCCTTAGGCTTAGGGTCATTAAGTGCTATTAATCTAAACAAAAAATAAATTAACATAAATAAAATATCTAATAGACCTTTTTCACGCTCAGCGTGACACAGCGAAATATTTGATTTGCTGGAAAAAGGAATTTACTATCAAATTTGTCACGTCTAAATTAGTAAAACTGCCAATTTTTAATGTATTAATTAGCCAAAAAAATTAGCAAAGAAATGTATATTGGGAGGGCATTACACGCCCACCGAGCCTCGTTATCATGCTAAACACGTACATTTTCTTGGAAAAATTTTGCAAAAATATTTAGCGTAAAATATCCACATCTTCGCCAATTGTTGGCCAATTTCATCGCAACTTTGTATTTTTGCTATTACTGATGTGATAAATTTGATGATGAATTTCATATTTTTGAAAAGCGAAAAACGAAAAATAAAAAACATTTATCAATGTAACGCATGCGTGAAATGGGTCTATTGTCTCATTATCACAAATGTTAGTAAATGAAAAGACATTTCGACTGCAACTTGTGAGTCTTCATCTTGAAATCCGCGTGCTCATTGATACCTTGAGTTAATGTATTCTAATGACATACAGCTAAAGCTAAGCTAAATCGTTTACGAGCCTAGTGGCCAATGGAGCCGGCGCTTATCTCCGGTTTCTGTACTGTTAAGCGGATGTGAGTCTTAACTCCCCCTGGACGGGACACTAATCCATTGCAAGTTAGCTCCCAGCAGACACTGGTACTCATTTACCTTCCGTGAGAGGATGGAAAGCTGAGTTGGCTTAGGCGGAAAAGAAGGGTCACACAAATATTTGAATCTCGGCAAACTGCCGGGATCGAACTGGGGACCTTGTGGTTGGAAGGCAGAGATCTTA
>JAOBAY020045433.1:0-23240 GCA_025331085.2 Zoanthus sociatus
TTTTTCGCACGAGGCCCGTCTTCTGGAAACAACCCGCACCCAGACCCTCTCGGAGAAATCCAAGATGGCGTCGATTTACATTAAGCACAAAATCGAGATTTTTTCCGCCTGCACAATGGAACTCAGACCCTTTCGGATAAATCCAGGATGGCATTGATTTGAACCAACCACAAAATCGAGATTTTTTCTGCCTGTGCAAGAATATGATTGTGTTCTCCTGATGTCGAACGCAATAAGCATATCCCCATTTCTGTTTTAAGTGGCCTATAAGGGCACCCGCAAACTCATTAAAAACACAAATGAAATATCCAAATTTAAAAGATAATCAGTCTTCTTGTCATTTTTTCCTAATGTACATGAATGATCAATGCACTTATCCATGATTTGTCTTAAACTGACAGCACACAGTTTATTCCAACACAATAATTTTAATTAAAAGCATTGGTACCAATATGCTGCAAATTGTTGACATATCTTAGACAAACATCGCACTTAAAATTCGTTATTCAGTTTTCACAAGAATGATTGCCGACCATAAGCAATTGTTCTCACCTCCTAATTCTATGGTTTTCGTGGTAGCGGATTGGTTAATAACTTTACACACATAGCGTCTTTAGTATTATGGTTCGTAGTAAGTGCTATTTAAACATTACTGATTACCTTGATGGTTATTACTAGTTCTCATAGTTCTCTCCTTAAAAATATTCTTAATGAATTCGCTAATTGTAAAACTGAGCAGGCAGCACAAGCTTCTTCAGAAGCGGTTAAATGACGTACACTTTAATTTGGGCATCTTTTTCCTAAAGGGGTAATTAACTTCCAAAAAAAAACAAGACGGCATTGGATGGAAGCTACGAAGCCTACTTTAAACCTTCACTGATTACCAAGACGGCCTTTTTCTGACTTCAAAAAACTGCAAGGTTGATTTGATTACGCCGGAGCAGCCTCTCAACCTGTTCACCATCTTTCTTCGTCATCCCGGATTAGGTAAATATCAAAACAAACTCGTTTTAAGTATGCAATATAGTTGTAGAAGTTTAGTTGGAAAATATCTCATGTATCTTAGTGCAGTTAACAAACACGCATCTGTAAATTTTCAGGAAAATCATCAGCTAAAACGCCGCACAAGAACCTCTGGACAATTCAAGAATGGGAGATGCCGTCATTAACCAAACCACCGCACTGGACTTGTTAAGTACATAGCCACAAACAACCAAGGCTTTCTGCTCTCACCAGAGATATACGAAATACTCAACAAACTCAAAAAGAATGACAAGGATAATGCTTCAAGTAACATCTAACTGCTATGCAAGTTGTTTTCAGGTGAACAAGCCAGTTATCGGAAACTACTAGGATCGAAAAGCCCAATACAAGCCTTTGCATCTTAGATTCAATCCAACTTAGTAATGTAGCGAAATTTAAATTGCACCGATGGACTTTGGGCATGGACTTATTGACAGAATATTGTTGCCAATGCCTATGGCTTTGCAGCCAACACTGTGTGAAATGGAGGCTGGAAAAGATTATCTTAAGGAGCAGGTAGTTAGTTAGCTTGTCGGGATGAAATTGTAGCCTTTTTGAGTTTTTCCTCATTTACTTATTTATCTCGCTCTACTTATGTATTGAGCACTGTACCACGGAAAATTCGAAGAACAAACTCTCTCATTCGCTCCAAACAAAGATTTGTCGAGCACTCTACGATTACCCGTAATGGAAAAGTTCAATATCGACTATTCAACGAAGAATATTCCTCTACCATCGCACAACGACTACTTACAACGCCTCATTGAAAAAACAGAGCAATTCCTACGTAGAATGCGCTGAAAAGCACATTTCTTCCTAAATCCTTGCACTACCAGTAAAGAAACATACGGCTTCAAATCAACAAAAAATCCGCCTGCAATCGACGATTTAAAAGATTTTGAAGATGATATGCTTAAGATGATTCAATCAACCAAGCCCAAACCAGTAAACAGCCCTTTCCTAACCAAACTTAAAGACGACACAGAACGCATTAAAAAAGAACCTAAGCTCCTTATTGCAGCCGATAAAACAACAAACTTTTACAAGCTGGATCCGACTACATACAATGACCTACTGGAACAGAACATTACAAAATCCTACAAGAAAGCAAAACCGAACACCATAAAAGCCATTCACACAGAAAATAAAGAGATTGCTACGAAATTAGGCATTGACGACAGAGTAGACTCTACAGCCGAAAAAAACGCATTCATATCTCTAAAAGACCACAAACCGAATTTCGCCAACAAATCTACCTGCCGATTACTCAGGGGTGTTAAGGCATGGCTCTCAGCTGAATTCATAAAGAGAAACAAAAAAAATTCGTAAAAAAAATAAGAATAAATCGAACGAAATTTTCACTTGGCATAATTACGATATTGGTCATTTGACATATTTTGTTCATCTTAATTGCCATGACAACAGTCACGTGACCTATAAAATGGTGAGTGTAAGAACGAAAAAACACTTTATTTTCGCGGGAGTTGAATGAGAGGACAATGTTCTTTAAAATTAATGGTTTTGTTTTGGGTAGAGAGTCAATTGAATGAAAAATGCGTCTCTAATTGGAAATTTGAGATTAAACGGATCTGTTTGTATGCAATGACTAGCTGATTTTAAATACTCAACATAACGCAAGATTTACGTATTTATTTGTTGTTTTATTCGATTTGCACAATTCAAAGTACAGTTTTCCAATTAGAGATGCATAGACCACAATAATAAAATATTGATAAGCAGCAAAATTTGTTCCAGTTCTTTGGATATCCATTCACACAAAGGCAATTTCATTACTAAAAAGTTCGTGGAAAACTTCGACGCCATTTTGATGGCTGAGTCCGTTGACTACTGTACATCCAAACAGCGGTTGACTTCAAGAGCGGTAGTTTCCATGGATACGTTATAAACCTACAAAGAAAATGGCGTATTATTCTTGGTGTTTTTCTATTTCGAAATTGAATGATTTAAAGCAGATCTTTCCAGTGAACATTAGAAATGCTTAACTATTTGAGCAGTAAAACATTAGCGGACTAAAGCACTTGCGATTACTTTTTCCAACTAGAAAAACTGTACAGATTCGTGTTTATAATCAATTAGATGTGTTCAATTTGGGGATAAAAAGATGAAACAAAAACTCAATTTTTTAAAATTTGTTAAGTAATCTTTAGTTAGTATTAATAAATACCTAAATTGTTAATAAATCAGTTATTAATCGTAAATTGTAAGCGCGCATTTCTAGTTTAGGCGGGAAATTCGAATTTAGTTTACTTGGTTTGTGTGATTCTTTTTATTCTCAAACATTTAAAAAGTTTCAATTGTAGATGTCTGGGACATTTTTACGTCCAAACAGCTGTGGATTTGGAAAAGTTGTGGCAGTGGAAGTTTCGAGAGAAGTTGCAAGTTCGCTTAAGAAAGAAAGCAACGAGAGTGAAACGAAGTATCGAGCTCGTGTGAAACAGGAACAATACCAACAATACAAGAGCGAGTTTTCTGAAGTTCGAGAGGAATAGTTTCATATCGAGTTTGCAAGCTTTCATAAAAAGCTTCCAAATCTAAGGGAAAAATTGAGTAAATGGAACTTTAGGAAAAAGCACAAGAAAAAAATTTTCCTTGAAACATTTTCGCGAGAGCAATGGAGGAAACTTTCTGTTGCAAGACAAAAAGAACACAGTCTTGCAAACTGCAAAGCCTGTGCAGTTAGACACGCCACCGAACAGGCGTATTTCATTCCGCAAGTTAAATCTGCTGTTTTGAAGGGTAAAGCGAATGCAAATCCTGTTTTTGTGGCTGAAAAGGAAAGTGAAAAGCTCAGGAGTGAAAAAAAAATTCTATCAAACCATTGCAAAAAGACATAAAAAATACTGCCAAAACTATTTATAATAAAGTAGCACCAGCTTTCGAACAAACATTTAACACCAGTTTTGCAAAAGCATTGTCTAAAATTCCTGAGCTGAATTTGCAACACAAGGATAAAAATGAAAGAAGAAAGGATAGAAGAAACAACTACAGGCATTCAAAAGAAAATATTCAAAAACAAATGAAGGAAACTGCTTTTCTCAGGTAAGTGAGTTGCAATAATGGTTTTATGGAGCAAATTAGTTTTTACAAGAATGTGAAGAGATGAATCTAGAAAACATGTACAACTAAGGAAGAAAGTAAATGCAAGTGGATTTCTGTGCTCCTTTACTTTTAAAATTAAAAGTACCCTTACCCTCCGATTGCCCTTTCCCACAATGGCATTTTAAAAAACAAAAGCTCCCCTGTCCCTTGAACATTCAGTGAATGTTAAATTGTTTAATTAGAGTATGTGATGGGCTCAAAAAGGTCTAAACAACGCCCAGATAACAAAAAGTATTGAAAACTAGATTACTTTGTATACTTACAGCAAGGTGAATTACATTTTCCAGATTGTATGGCAGTGGGCAATCAATAAGTGGTTGGTAGAGAAACAGACTGACAACAGAAATAGTAGAGCTTCTACTCCTACTGCTCCTAATAGTAAGAGCACAAACGACAGCAGTAGTAGTAGGAGCGATAACAGAAATAGTAGAGTTTCTGCTCCCAGAAGTAGGAGCACAAATGACAGCACCAGGAGCGCCAGCAGAACTAAAAGAGTTCCAGCTACTACTACTCCAACTAATTGGAGCAGTAACAGCAGCAGAAGGGAAGAAGAACGATATATTAAGAGTATAACAACGAGAAGATTCAAACAATGCTACAATTGCGGTAAACTGGGGCATATCAGGAAGCAATGCAGAGTTGTAACTGGCCCAAAGAGGCGACAACAGAGAGAAGTGAAAAACCATTCTATATTTACTGGCAATATTATGAAATTTATAACAAAATAAATTTTTTAAAATAAACTTTATTAAATACTAGCCAAATAAATGTATTTATATCCCAGCAAGAATGAGTCCAGTTGGTCGCTGGATGATACCCCCTGCATAAAAGGTAACAGTGTGTTTGTTTCAAATATCAGGATATTGTTATCTTTTATGAAAGGATAATACCACTGCAACACGTACTGACAAACGTTTTACACCAACGAATGCAGAGAATTTTATTCCTGAGGCACTGATGGTTTTTAAAGCCGTAATTTGAGAATAAAAAATATATTTTACATTAACACCATAAATGGAGTACTTTCACACTACACTTTTTTTACAAAAATCCAAGTTTTTTTCTTGAGGCTCACGATTTTTAAGATATTAGTAGTAAGAGCAAGCAGAAAATAATAGAGCTTCTGCTCCTACTGCTCCAACTAGTAGAAGGAGGAACGACAGCAGTAGTAGTTGGAGCGTCAGCAGAAGTAGTAGAGCTTCTGCTCCTACTGCTACAGTACTAGTAAGAGCGTTAACGTCAGCACTACTAGTACGAGCAACAGCAGACAATAATAGAGCTTCTGCTACTACTCCAGTAATATAGGGGCACGAACAACAGCACTAGTCTTATCAAACCAAAACAATGGGAATGATGTGGGAAGGTTTGGGGCATATCTGACCCATTTGTGGAAATGCTACGGCAAATTTGGATGATACGGAACTAGTATGGGGTCATTATTTGCCGAATTTTAAGCTATGGGTAGTGTATAGGAAAATAACCTGGTGCTATCAATTATATGGGCAACCTATGGGAATACGATCCTCATACACATTCAATAGCAATGAGAAATCCTCAACCTTCCTTATCTATGGGAATTATATGGGATCTCCACATTGAACTATCACACAGATAGCCCATACCAGCTTCCATAGCTGGTATATATATTCCTTAGATTTATCATAACGATTCTATGGGATATCTATGCCAATAAAATGTTTTTGTAAATGTAACACTGAGTTCTTGTTACCTACAGATTCCTATGCAGTAGATATATGGGAAATCTGAGAATAAAATATTGCTGTTATGTACATAATAGATCATATAAATCTCCTCTTACATGAACTGGTTTAAGCAGATTCCATTTTGAGACTATTCAGTCTTACATTTGAATTAGGAAACTTTAAAGAGACTTCATATATCTTACATAAAAATCAAGTAGTGTAATTACATATAATGTAAACAAAAATATTTGAATACCAATACGCTGGCGTGGCAATATACGGTTTATAATTGTACCATTGAGTATAAAGTTTAAATTTATACAAAATCCAGATACAAATATTTTCTAAACAAGACACAAACATATATTTCTTCATACAGTAGGTATACCAATAATGAACCACCATGCTAAGCTTTATTTTATTAATACAATTAATTTTACGATCTTAGAAAACAATAGGAAACTTACTGGTTTTAGCTCATGAATTTCAACCATCAAGAGCACTACCACCATTTTAAACTTTAAATTTAATATAGCATTCCTTTATATACTGTGTATATTAAATTACAATAACTGTTTGTAACATTTAAATTTCTTTTTGTCCTGATGATGACAGAAGAGCAATGATGAAAAGTGTCAGACAATCCATATTATAAAACATGCTGCTTATATTTTTTACTTTTCAGTTGTGTTCTCAAAAGCCTATTGTGTTTTATTACAGTCTAACAACTTCTTTTATAGGCTTCTTTACTTGCTAAATAATTAATACACTAAATGGTTCACCTAAAAAATAACTTGGTGCTCAAGGCAGAAAATACAAAGTGCGTATAACACAATGTTTCCCTTTTGAGCTTTCACGAACCATTCAAACTTGGCTTTAATAAAAAATTAGGGGTTTAACCCAAACAAAACTATTTTGAGGCAAATTACTTTTTTCGTGCTATATGCATTTTAAAATATTTTCTAAAAAAACTTAGATGTTATTTAAGGGTGACATTTTTTTGTGATATAAATTACTTCTTTTTAATTACACCATGGAGGAGATAAACTAGAAAGGGATAACCTGTCACTTTTTATAGGTAGCATATCCAACGTCACTATCTAAAAACGTCATCTACAAACATACATCAATAATGTCTTCTAAAGAGACAATGTCATTTTTTTTTCTCTTTACTTGACGGAGAGTAATGTGATTGATTGGTCTCTCCACAACTGTATTACCTTCACAGATTGGCTTATCTGTCTTGGACATTGGAGCAATAATGGTCCCACAGGATATTCTGGTATCTTCTTGGTGCAAAACGAAAAATTCAATTTTCCCATAGCTTAAGCTTTTACTCTTTGTGAAAGCACAGGCAGCATCCAGGTGGGACGCAAATGACAACATTTTAACTAATCCCCCTAGAGCAACCTTCACTCCTGAACCAATTCGCATAAGACCCCATACCTACACGCGACCTGTCCACACCACTGATACCAGTCAACTCAAATTTACCACTTGCCAGAACCAATAACACTTTCACCACAAGCCAGTCATCAACATCACTGACTCCAGCCAATTCAACTGTGTCATGTCAGTCGTAACACTTCTAGATGACCTATCACTCCTGAGCCAATACAATTAACCCCAAAAGAATCTCTGCCAGCCAACAAAACCTTGATAAAACATACCTCTGCACCCAGGAGAGGCCTTCATTTTCAAAGTGCCTTTGTGGACAGCAGTGATTATGAAATTTATGAGGAATTGGAAATCATCCTTGATGAGACTAATTTTAGTAATGTTTGCTGCAAAGAACAAAAGCAGGAAACAAAGGCTTTAAGAAAGCGGCTACAGAAAGTCCACTGGAGACTCAACATAGCATATAAGTTTTTATTTCAGTAAACTATTATGTACTCACAATGCATACCTAAGAAGGCTCTCCATTTTGAAGACAATATAGTTTCCAAAGTAATATATCAAAAGCTGTTCCATCATCTTTCCAAAAACTGAAGATAGAGTTTAAAGTAATGATCTACTCCAGAGTAATTTTAACAAAATTTTAAGGTGTTTGGGAATTACGTGAACACTATAAAAGCTATAATTAGGCAGTAAACCGAGTGCATAGAGTTGTGAAGATGTATGCTTAGTGAAGTTCAAAGTGCCATTAAAAATGTCTCTCGTAAGTGATGTTTAGATATTACATTTATCTATTAGTAATACTAGTTTTAATGCACAACCCCGCTCGCCGGCCGTCGGATTTTAAAAAATGTCTGAAAGGAGCAGCAGAAGTAGAAGCAGGGAGAGCAAACAGAGCTTCTGCTCCTACTGCTCCTTTGAGTAGCAAGAGCAAAGACAGGAGGAGCGCAAGTACAGACAGAGGAGCTTCTGCTCCAACTAGTAGGAGCACGAACGAGAGCACCAATAGTACGAGCGAACTGATGCTTCTGCTCCTACTGCTCCTACCAGTTGGAGCAGGCAAGACAGCAGCAAAAGGGAAGAGGAGCAATATGGTCGGAATACTATGACGAGAAGGCCCAAATGAACGATGCTACAAGTGTTTTAAAATTAGGCATATCAAGAAACAATGTAGAAAGACACTGAATGGTCCAAAGAGGAAACAAAAGAAAGAAGATAATAATTATTATACATTTAATGGAAATGTAATGAAATTCATAAGGAACTAGATTTTTTTAAAATAAACATCATTAAAAATAACAATAGATGTATTTATCCTGGCAACAATGAGTCCAGTTGGTTTGATTTTAAAAAATGTCTGAAAGGAGCAGCAGGAGTAAAAGCAGGAACAGCAGGAGTAGGAGCAGGGACAGCACCAGTAGTGAGAGATACAGCAGAAATAATAGAGCTTCTGCTCCTACTGCTCCGAGTAGAAACAGGAAAGACAGAGCAGCAGTAAAAGCGCAAGTAGAGATACAAGAGCTTCTGCTCCAACTAGTAGGAACAGGCAAGAGAACAGTAGAATTGAGGAAGACTGATATGTGCAACGAACGACAAAGAGAATGCTCAAATGATGCTACAGTGCTGGAAACTTGGGCATATCAGGAAGAAATGCAGAGTGACACTGACTGGCCTAAAGAGATCTAGACAACAACAAAAAGTTAAAAACTATTATAGGTTTAATGGCAATGTTATGAAATTTATTGTGAATTTTTTTTTCAAAATAACATTAAAAACTAGTAATACATGTATTTATCCTGGCAACAATGACTCCAGTTGGTTACTGGATGATACCCCCTTCATAATAGGTAACAGTGTGCTTGTTTCAAATATGAGGATACTGTTATCTGTTATGAAAAGATAATACCATCGAAATGCGATGGGGGAACCAGGGAACCAGATCAGCATAATGTAGAAGCTTATCCCGCCAGTGATAACAAAAATACTGTGAAAACAATGCCAAAAGATAAATAGACAGTTTTTCTTACTATTACACCGCAAGTGCACAATAAATTAAGTTCGTTTTAAAGTTTTGACTTTAGAACATGTCTGAAAGGAGCAGCAGGAGTAGGAGCAGGGACAGCACCAGTAGTGGGAGATACAGCAGAAATAATAGAGCTTCTCTTCCTACTGCTCCTACGAGTAGAAGCAGGAAAGACAGCAGCAGAAGTAGGAGCGCACGTAGAGATAGAAAAGCTTCTGCTCCTACTAGCAGGAGCACGAACGAGAGCAGCACAAATAATAAGAGCAAGAGCAGCAATAGAAGTGCTTCTGCTGTTACTAGTTGAAACAAGCAAGAGAGCAGCAGAATTGAGGAAGACTGATATGTGCTAAGGACGACGAGGACAATGCTACAAGTGCGGAAAACTTGGGCATATCAGGAGGAAATGCAGAGTGACACTGACTGGCCCAAAGAGATCTAGGTGACAACAAAAATAAGTTAAAAACTATTATACGTTTAATGGGAATGTTATGAAATTTATTATGAAAAATTTTTTTTTTCAAAATAAATATCATTAAAAACTAGGAATATAGGTATTTATCCTGGCAAAAATGAACCCAGTTGGTCACTGGATGATACCCCCTGCATAATAGATAACAGTGTGCTTGTTTCAAATATGAGGATACTGTTATCTGTTATGAAAGGATAATACCATTGAAATGCGATGGGGAAACCAGGGAACCAGATCAGTATAATGTAGAGGCTTATCCCGCCAGTGATAACAAAATTAATCTGTTACCTGTACTTTAGACCCGCCGGTGCCTTCTCGATTTCTTTTGGACGTATTTGGGAAGCTTAAGGAATGACTGCAAGGTTTGTATGTTTTTTACCATTCTAAAAGCCAACAACTGCAATAGCTCAAAGAGAGTTTCCTTGCATACAGTTTTGAGTTTGTCGATCGAGCACTCAAATGTGCATGGCATTTGGTATTCTGAAGAATTGTTATTGCATGTTCAGATTCAGCTTCAGGTTTTGACCACGGGAGATTTTGAAATCAAGATTCTCTGAAAAGGGATTTCCTGTACACGTTTTCTACAAAACTTTGATCATCTTAATGGCGCCTGGAAAGCTTCTATTAACTTCTTGGTTTGTTATGCATGCATTTTTCATTTATGAAGATCATTAAAATAATGTGCTTAAATGTGCACTGTTGTTTAACTTTTTCTTTATAAGTTGAAATTGTTTTCTCTCCTCGTCAGTAGAAATATATGGCTGTTTGCTATTTATTCTTGGGCGAAAAACTTGATGAACGCATTTTTGTTTCCCAGGCAAAACTTTAAGGGGTGCACGTCCCGTTTTAAAGGGTAATTGAAAACAAACAGTAAGTGTTGCAGTTAAAAGAATGGCTGAGCTTGCAGCAAAGCTTTAAAGAAAACAGGAAAAGCGAATTTTTTAGAAGTTGCTGTTTTGACTGACCTGGTCAAAGAAAACATTACTGTTATTCAGTCGAAATTTACAGACTCGGTAACAAATAAAAGAAAAAACAAAATTTGGTCCAAAAGAGCAACTGCAGTGAATGCATTGGGTGTCAAGAGCCGCACAGTGCAAGAAATAAAAGACAAGTGGAAAATTTTACAAGCTAGGTAAAGAAGGAATTGGCTGGATATGGGCGACAAAAGACACAAACCGGAGGAGGGCCACCCCCAAAAGCACTACCAGCAGCTGCAGCAAATATTATCGTCATTTTTAAGGACACCCCTTCCTATAAAAGATTTGCAGGGTTTGAGTCAAATCCAGGTAAGTTGAAATAATGTGGTTTTGGTTTTTCTTTGGCAGTAAGTTTTGTTCAGCAATGCTTTACTTTGCATGGTTGTTTAGAACTTGTTTGAATTTGTGTTTTAAAGTTCGCTTATTCAGGGATAATTGTTCTCGAAGTACTATTTATAATTCCAAATTTTACATCACTTGTTCTCTGGGTAAAACTATTTAAAGTTTCAATTAATTCAAAAGTTAAATTGGTGTCAAACAAATACTTTAAATACATTACAACATGTCAGTGAAAACCCTTTCTGTTAAAGAAGTCTGACTCGTTAGTATGTGGTGCAATAATCTGCACATGGTTTCCATCTACGCAACCGATAACCGTGGTAAAACCTTGTTTCCTGAAAAAAATCGTTTTTGACTTTGTTTTCCTCGTGATACCATGGACTTATCTGCCCCCTCTGAGTCGCCGATAACTTGCAAGAAACTGCCACTGGCATAAAAGCGCAAGGTGATAAGTAACTGGGTTACAGAGGTATTGCATGGCTTTACTTGGTTTTACTTTCAAGTCCTCCCCAATTAGACTTAGAATGAAATTGATTGATTCTTTACCAAACCTATATTGTGCACGTAGCTCTTTATCGCTAAAATAAACCCAGTTATCACATGTATAAGTACGGGACTGCCTTTGAGGAAAGGGAGCTATTGTATTTTTCTCCACTCATCCACCGATTAGTGATTTAATACACCTCGAAAGCAGGACTAAGTTTAACCCACAGTTTAACCCAGGGTTAAGCCTAGTCGGTCTTTGAGCGATGCATTTTAATCGCTGGTTAAAATTTAATCCTGGTTGAGCATATTTAACCCTGCACTAATAGGAGTTTTGAACAACTGGGCCCAGGAGAGAAAATATGAAGATTTAGATTTAGTGCTATTCAAACATCCAGATACTTGTGAGATTGAGTTTTAATTAAAAATAAGAATGCTTTGTTTTGGAGGTGCATTTGTTTTTTTTAACATAACCCTAAACTATTCATAAGATGATGGGTGTCACATCCAGTTCATCTCTATTCACAGCTGTTTACTTTTTTGGAGTAACCCTTTACTTGAAAACATTTTGAAAGTACTGATCTATTAATCCAGTATAATTTTAATGTACTTTTTGACAAGCATCTTCTTGAATGTACTAGCATTGCTTTGCAACATGGAAAATATTTCTCAACTTTTTGCTGATACTGTATTTTTTTTAAAAAAAGGCAATGCACTGGCAAAAATCAGTGCATGCACCAATGGTAAACCAGTGGCCATTTGCAAAAAAATTGTCTGTTGTGAGGATATTAAAATAACAAACCCCCATTTCATTTAATAGACATTGTTGAATATTGTGGGACAAATTATAAAATATTTATTTGACTCATAGTTTCAATGCTAAGTATATTTTTGCTGTTCTTGTTATGAGTTTTTTGACATTTTTTTTGTCTAATAAAATAACTAAAATAATTTTTACTGGCAGTTAACGATATGCCTAAGCTCCAAGGATTGTATTTTTTGATCGCCAAAATAAATGGGGCTCAAAAATGACATTTAAAATAATGCATTGCTAGAAGTAAAACAGTTGCCTTTGAATGGCTATAAACAGTTTTTTTGCACTTCCTATAGGTATTGGCTTTTCTTTCTTTCTTAGCAGGCTAGTTGCACTTTTTGCTATGTGATATCTGTAGTTCGTTTTGAATTTCAACTGCTAAATACTATACGAGTATTATTTTTCTCTTTCTATAGTGTTCAACTTTAATTTTTTAAAATTTTTTTAATGCTTCAAGAATCAGTCTGAAAAAAAAGTGTACCGCAGCTGCTACTTGTCACCAGACAGCTTATAAAGCTCCCTATTGTTGTGCATCAGGATATTTTTAAAACTGAAAAAGTTTATGAAAGTCAGTAAAAAGTTAAGCTATGGTAAGTTTTGCAAACTTTTATTGTACAGTATGTTTTAAGAAAACATTTGCATAAAGTGAATCTACCCCGGTTTCAATATAATTGCTGGATGGTCAGGAACGCTGAAAAATTGGTCAGCAATCTTAGCGATTGCAACGACCAAGTGGTTTCCATATGATCGTTGTACTTGCAGAGAATGAAAAAATACATCAAATAACTTTTGGCAGAAATTTCAAGAAAGATGGCGGCAGAAATTCAGACTCATACTCCAAGCTAGTTTGTTCCTTGTGCTGACTCTGATGTACAGGAGAACTATTAGGGAAAAACGCAACACAGATTCTTGGTGTGCAGAATTTTCTAAAGAGAGGAGCTTGGAGCATATAGTATTCTTGTTCGGCAACTTCGTCTTCATGACAGAGAATACTATTTCAGCTTCATCGCTTACTGCCATTTCATTATAATTAGCACTTCAGTTTTTGCTCTCAATAATCTAAGTGCTCTACTCGCTTGACTGATATACTTGCTCGACGTTTATGGCTCCCCCTTTACTTTTGCGAGGTTTTATGAAAGGATGCTATCAAAATGCTAGGAATTGTTTTGATTAAATATAAATTGTTGCTATGAATAAGATTCTTAGGTACACCCGAATGTCTGCTGAGAGATTTGAGCTCCTTCTTTCTATCATTGGTTTACTAATAACTAAACAGCAATGCAGATCCCAAAAGCCAAACCTCCGGAGATAAAGTTAATGCTTACACTAGGATACCTTGCTACAGGAGATGGTCAACAAACGCAGTAATTCTCCTATCTTGTGGGAAAAACAACTGTATCTAATGTGATAAGGGATACATGTAAAGCAAATTGAGCTGCTCTAAACAAAGAATACTTGAAAAAACCAACTGCTACCCAAGAGTGGATTAATATTGCTCAAATTTGAAGATACCGTAAATGGAATCTCCCCCATTCTTTTGGTGTTATTGACAAGAAACACATAAGGCTATTTATACCACAAAAAAGAAGACGCATCTTATATAAGACCCGTCTCAAATACGTCACAAACTGTACCATTTATACATTTGTATCCTACATAAGAAGCGAATATCTCGTACAAATGGTTCACATCTTTGTTTGATACAGCCTTGTTTGCTTTGATATTAAAGCAAATAAAAGATTAAAAATTAATTTGATAATTTGTTCAACAGGAAAACAATGAAGCAGCAAGGTGACCTCAGCTGAACCAGTTAGTAAGGTTCCTTCAGTCCTAAAGACAAGAAGCAGAGTCGTATGACAACCTGTACATTACAAAGACTATGTTTAGCCTAACTACAGAATGCCCCACAACTTTCAATGTGTCTTATCTTAAAAACTAATAATTTGCTAATTCGCCAATTGCAAAACAAGCAGGGACTTGGGTACGAATTGGGGCCGCAAAGCTTGCATGGATTGTTTGGCTGGACACGTCTACCAAAATGCCTCAGCATTCGAACTTCTGTGTTCCTGGCTGATTAAATAGTTTTCGAAATGTGCTTCATCTTCAGTACTGTAGAATTCCAAAAGATAAAGAGCTTAGGAAAACCCACAAGATCATTCTGAGGAATGAAACACTAAAACTTGAGTCGTCAGCTACGAAAATTTGCTCTACTCACTTCGAGGGCGGCACAAAGCTAAGCAAAAACCATCTTCCCTCAATCTTTCCCTGGACAACGAAAAAAAACAATCGAAGAGAACTAAAACTATTTCCTATAGAACTGGCGTTGGATGTAGGCATTAAAACATGTTAGAAAACTGTACACGAACAAAGTTAGGTGCGATTTGAAGTGTCGACATCAGAAGTGAATGTGGAAGATAATACAAATAAAGAATTTCTAATGAAAGTTAACGATATTTTGGAAAAGCAGCTCATTGACTTAAAAGAAAAGTGCAATGAACTTAGTAATGAAAACGCGAAATTGAGGAAAGAAGTTTCTCATCTCAAGACTGAATTAAACAAGCGAAGATTTGATATCAAGAAATACAAGGGCAGCAAGGAGGACACAAGTTTTAGAAACTACGATGCCCTAAATTTATGCTATGATTAATAAAAGAATCAGCAAAGAATTTGAACTAATCTTGTGTGGATTGTCATGTGAAGCATCGAATTGGAAGGCCAAGAGTGTTAAGCACTTTTCAAGAGTTTATAATGGTAATGATGAGGCTAAGACTAGGCCTATTTGAAAGAGATTTGTCTCACAGTTTTGGTGTCCATATGTCAACTGTATCACGAATTGTGAAAACATGGCTTAGATTTTGGAGTTCTGAGTTTGGACCTTTGATTGATATACTGTACCTTCTGCTGCCATCATTAGGCATTACATGCCTGTAGTATTCAAGAATGTCTACCCAAATTTGACTGATTGTGGACTGTACTGAAGTTGAGATGGCTAAACCCTCCTCTTTAGATGCTCAATCTGCCTGTTACTCCTCATATATCTAGAACTACTATTAAATCACTTATTGGTATAACTCCCAGTGGCGTTGTTTGCTTTGATAGTGTGTTTTTTCCAGGAAGCATCTTAGACAAGGAGATCACAATAAAGAGTGGATTTTTGAGTAGACTTAAACCAGGTGATCAAGTCCTAGCAGATATAAAGGTTTCAACTGCCAAGATTAAAGAGATCACATCGAAAAGGCGGTGGCTTTGTTTCTATGCCATTGGGTAAAAGCCTGATTTCAAAATTTTTCAACTCATAACATTTGTTGTTGCACAAAGATAATTTTCTGTTAATATGAGCTAATTTTGTTTGGTTTTCTTTCAGATATTGTTTTTGTAAAACAATGCTCTTAGGTTCCCATAGCAACAGTTCAATGGCATTTATGGAATGTCATCCAAAAACAACTTATTATGAAAGAGCAATAAATGGGTTTTAAAATGATATATCACATGCTTAAATTGAAATAACTTAGGGGATTTGATATAACAATTATATTTCTTGCTTTTTTGCATCTAATCAGTACCTTGGCCCCCTTAATGTATATATTTAAAATAACCCCCCCCCCCCCTCCTCTTTATTAATCCTCCCCTTAATCGGGTTTGATAAACAATAAGCCCCATGGGGGCTAAATATAGAAATTACGGTAGTGTTAAATTTCGCGAGTTTATAGTTCGCTTGTTCTTTATGACGGGAGTATTAAATTTCACGATTAAAAATCATATTGATTAAAAATCGCGAAATTTAGTACGCACGAAATTTAGTGAGGATAAGGTACATTCAGCACAAACAACCCAAGTTCAGTGTTAGTGGTAAAGAGTTAATATGCTATTTTACTAATGCCGTGATTGCATACTTTTCTGGGAATATGTATCTAGTCACCAGGCCTTTGTGAGGGCAACTTTTCAACTCCATCAATTTCGCGGTAAAGTTTGAAGTTGCAATTCGTCAGGTGTGAAAAACTTTTAGTTTTAATTTTCATCTTTCAGCTATAACTAAAGTAATATTTGACCGAATGGGTAAAGGTGATCATTATGCTGTGTGGGGTTGTTACAATGACTCTCATTATCAATACTCACTATATTCCAAA
Organism: Zoanthus sociatus; assembly: GCA_025331085.2. Taxonomy (NCBI): domain Eukaryota; kingdom Metazoa; phylum Cnidaria; class Anthozoa; order Zoantharia; family Zoanthidae; genus Zoanthus; species Zoanthus sociatus. The sequence goes on from JAOBAY020045433.1 coordinate 16,474, forward strand.
CTCCTTTCTTTCACACTTCAACTTTGATCACCGCAAGCTGGGTGACATCAACATGTTATTATTTCAACTTTTCAGTCATTGATTTAGGTATAGCGAAATGAATCGTGAGCAAAATAAGGTTTCATAAGTTTACACATTTTAAACTATTTTGTAGTGATATAGACTGTAAGAATTTGATCGACTGTGTTGACAACAAATTCACAGTATCTGCAAATAGTTGAGTATGCTCAAACCACTTCAAGCATGGGATGCCGACAATCAACCGCCCTGACACAACAGAATATCTGAAAGGATATCCTGGCATTTCTCAGTTTCAAGAAAAGTCTAAGTTTTTGCCAAAAAGAGTAATTCAGAAAAGACCATTTTACAATTCTTTTGGCAAGAAACCACAATGCAGATCAAGAAAACCTCACAAAGGAAGTAGCGAGTCAAAAATATCAACCCAGTATGAAGTCGAAGTAGAGCACGACGGGGGAAAATTTCCGTACTGGGTTGTACTTATTTTATGCATGCAAGCTCATTAATTATTCATGCACATCCTTTGTTCAAACAGCAATGACTACTCTCGTGTGTTATCTCGAGTGATATCCATACATAAATAATATATTTCTTAACTTACTGAATGTGTAACACGTTCGCCAGAAAAAACTCTTTTCACTCGATTATCTTTTTCGTTTTCGCTCTCTCTCTCTTCCTCTCACACTCGGACTCAGACCCTCTCCTAGTACCTTAATCTTTTTTTTTTTACTTACCCAAGATTCGAGCTGACGTCAAAATTCTCTCCATTACTATAGATAGAAAGAACGGCCAGATGGGCTCCACTGGCAATGCTCGAAAAAGAGTTGTGTAGACAAGCTTGTAAAGTAGAAGAACCTTTCTTAAAATTTATTGACTATATTGCCAAAATTTATCCCGTTAACAATAATGCAGCAATCGAAGCCACGTAACAATAAAATGCGCACCAATTTAAGCACCGGTAATATCAAATCAACAACAAACAGAGAAATGGAAACATAAATCAGACAAACAAGGGGTATTCTTAAAAACAAGGTAAGATATGCAGTTATGGATTTTGAAGCCTGAATTTTGTCTTTCAATTCTATATTATAAATTTTTACAGCCCTTGGAGGAGTAAAACATCGTTCAGTAATTTGCAACCACAATGGACAAGTAAAGGTAGCTTTATTTATCTTAATTCTCGTTTGCTAACAATATTTTAAATTTGTTCTTTAAAATATCCGTTACGCCAAATCCTAACAAATATATATGCTAAACTTTAGTAATTTCTCTACAATATCCCTTGCTCAAAGATGAATTAATAAACAAAACGATTACAATTGACAACTTTATTCATATTACTAGTATTTTTTGTACGCTTACAATGTTCTATAACCTTTCCTAAACACACAAAATTAAATATAGCAAGAACTGGTTGTAATTTGCTTTCTATATCTATAAAAATAAAATATTAAAATGTAAAACTTCGGAAATAAACAACCGCTACAAAATAAATATTTCACGTTAAACAATTCAGTTATTTCAAAGATGCGAACGTATTGTCTTCACTATACAATGGAGCTGCATGCATAAATAAGTACACCCCAGTACGAAAATTATGCCCTCGATGGAGTCCAGGAAGGCCTTGGAGAGGTTGAAGATACACACTCCAGCTTCTTACAGAGGTCATTCATACGCTTTCAATTAACTTACGATTAAAAAGTCCATTGATAATTGCAATTATTTTCACGGATTTACTAACATGAAGTTAAACCAATGCTTCTTTTAAGTCAGTGAAAAAATTACCGACTCAGGTAGGATTTGTCCCACCACCTTCGGTTTACTAGTCCAGCTTAGTTTCCGAGTGACCTGGGAGGGGTGTGTGGATTACAAATCTAGTCATGTGTGAACGTAGAATATACATGTATCTATGAATTAACACACAAACAATCTTTTTGGTGATATCCGTAGCTCGAGTCTTTCCTACCATCTTCAGTCTTGTACTTGCATTGCTTTAAATGTAAACATTTTAAAAACATAAAAAAGGAAAAGAACGACAAAATATATTGCAAAACCAAGAAAAAATGTCAAGTAGCCAACGTCCATTCTCAGTAAAACAGCCATTGCGACCAGTAGTATACCCATGTAACATGTACATGTAACTAAATATTGAAGTAATAACGACAAAACCAGGTATTTCTTTGCTTTTTCAAGGTTTATCAGGCAGATAGCAAATTCTTTATTGAAGGCATATACCAAAGTTTTTATTAAATAAATACTTTGCTATATTCTTGATGAACCCCAAGAACGGTGAAAAGACTGTAGCAAAACATGTACATTATTTTCTGTTAATGTAAGCAGAAACTATGTCTTTCTCTGATATATTATTACACTCACTGAAAACTTTAAACTAATTTAAGATATTCTCTTAACTTCTTGTTATTTACTTAAGAAAAGTATGGTGATAGAAGGAATAAAGGCAATGTCACTCAGTCCCAAAGTGCAAGATTTATAGAAGGGTGTCGACACAGTTTCGTCCAAAACGTTGGCAGAAGATAACGACGAGCTCTGCCAAATTATTCAGCCCAAACAATCCTCAAGGCAGCCATTTAGTCAACAAAGTTTTGCAGGAGGTGGATTAAGTTCCAGCTCCGAGCAAATTTTCCAGCTACTTTATTCTTATTCTGGAAAACTCCATAACTTTGTGCCTTGTTATTTACCAGAACACCAGAACATGCAGGTCAACAATCTGCTCAATAAGTTCCAAGACAGATTGCATACTAGTATTTGTTATTAATGAGTATGTGCACCCCTCAAAGAAAGCACAGCTACCAGCTTTTCAATGTCCCCAGCAAACCTCTCCTTCAACCTTGTCCAGTTCAGCTGTCTCTCAGACATCTACAGTCTCGGATGTTAACATAATTTGCTCTCTGAATAATTCCAGCCCCCATCAGTTACTGTTATGTCAGGGTTAAACTCATCTTCAGGTACCCATTATCATCTTCTTCAATCCTCGTTGTTTACTGTCATGTCTGGGATAAACCCATCCTCGGAAACCCTTCCTAATTTGCTTCAACCCTCAGCCGGGTCAAAACCCATTCTTGGACACCACTCCTTGTATGCTGCAACCAACAATTTCCCTTCATGGCAAACATCCCTTCTAATTCCCTACTTCACCCCTTGGGATGGGGCGACCAAATGATGTTTTTCGGCAGTATTGTTTAACCAGTGGCTGGATAGACTTTCTACAGATACAACTAGAAATTTTGAAAGTCTTGCTAATGTTAACACTGCATGGAAAGAAGGTTCCGAGAGGAATGGACAGTGAGAATGCGAACTCACAAACCCAATGGACGCAACAATCATTCTTCCATATTTAATCAAAGGAAGCAAGTTTACCACGTGTTAAGACAGTGTAACTTTGACATAGACAAAGTAGGAAACACATAAAGAAAATAAACTCGGAAAACTTTACAAGCTTTTGCATAAAAGCAACTTTGACAAGTAGTGTTATAATTTTAACGAACTTCAGTTGCAATCTATTATATATTTCTGCTTTGAGTCGCAATACTTTCATTTGATGTTACACGTACATATGTACAAATGTATCTTTATCTGCACAATAGAATATTCAATAAAAAGTTTCAATAATTTCATATCACTTTTACCCGAGTTGATGCAAAACGTGGTTTATAACTATCTACCATATTCTGTGTTGAATTCAGAATATATACTGTAAAAAACTCAATCTGTTATCATTATGGCCAAGGGGTACTAAGCCCACCATAAAACGATTTCCGCTAAGACACTCAATAAGAAAATGAATATTTTGATAAGGTGTCAATAAGCCAGTAGCTTATGAAGAAACATTTCTGCAATATTTCCGCAGCCTAATAATCGTATTCTTCAATTTAAATTATTAAAAATCCAATTGGAAGAAGGCAAATAATTACTTTATAAAAACACCTACTACACTTGTTACTTGCAGGAGACCTTGTGAAGTCATTTTCTCACGGGAAACACGACACATCCTTCATTTCCAGGAGGTTTGTGTTAATGTACGAAGATAAATCTTTCATTATGGTTGGAAGTTGTTCAGAGAGGCAGTAACCAAACCAACAAAGCTGCAGGAATTGCTGTACATGCGAGTGCAACCAATAGACGAAATCTATAAGTCCGCTTTGTAAGAACCAAAAGAAAGAAGTTTTTTTCACATTCTAAGGCTCAAGCTGTGATATGTTCAGAGCACTTCAAATAAAGTTGTTTTACTTGAGCTTTTGATCCGACACAGCATCATCAAATGAAATCCAGTTCTTTGCAAAGTACATTATATTGTATAAGGCATCGGATAGAATTGGACGACATATCCGGGGTATTTGTCACCCTTTTAAACTTGTCTTTGAAAGTTCGCGCCGCTCACTGAGATAAAATTAGAGAGAGATGGTGACATTTCTCGCAAATTTCCGACACAAAATCTGTTTTTGACATTTACTAGCTGTACCTAGTAAAAAGTGGCACGGGGGATTTTGAAGATGAAGGATTCAACTCTCCTTGTTGCTAATTTTTTTTGCAATTGGAGATCAAGAAGTTGTAGGTTTTTGGCCTTGAAAAGTGCTTAAAATCGAAGTTCAACAGAGTCACTTTGTGCGATAATTAGTATTCAGGGTGAAATTGTACCGAAGTGAAGCACACTACTAAAAAGTGGCACGGGGCAAATTGAAGATATATATGTTCTTAATAACTCCTTTGATTTTTGTCGTAAAGTTCGAACTAGAAGTTGTAGGTTTTTTGAAAGCTCCTTTTTGCCCTCATTATGACTTCAAACTGAGCTCTTCCATTTCTTGGATCTATTGTTTCCGTCTTGCTACTGTATAACAATACATGTCAATCAATGTTTAGCCTCCATTCATCAAAGTCAACCATCCGTGTTAAATGATCATCTGGAGTTGTGATGTATTAACAGCGCAAAATTTAATCTTTATTCAAATTATCATTTTATATTAAAATAGCGGCAAATTTCAACTTGCTGAAGTACTTCACGTCAGGACTTGTGTCGCATCCATATTCACTTCGCGTTTTCAGAGTGACTTGTTGATTTCTACATGGCTTCAGTACAAGAACGAGCGCAACAACATCTAAAGGAAACAAACCAGGAGTTCTTTTCAGAACTCATTGAAACCCTGGTTCATCCATTTTCTATTAATTTTGTTTTGCCATTAATTAATAGCTTTGATAGTAATTTTTATTTACAACTAAATGGCGAGGCGTTGTGGCAGTGGAGACTTTTGGAAGGCAAGCTAGACGTGATCTTCACTGCTCTTCAATTTAACCTTGCAAGATTAGGTTACACATTAAAAGAGACATTAAAGATGAACTAATCAGGGAGAACGGTCAGCTACGTGTGAGTATCGAAGAACGGGCACAAGAGCCTTTTGAAGAACTGGCCCACAAAGAACGCTCATTTGCAAGCGTGGAATTAGGACAAAAGCAAAGGCACCTGTCGGAAATAAGGTAAGTGAACAGTTTCTTTAGAAGGAAAATAGTATGAGACATTTGGTTTCATTTTTGCATTTAACATACCCGGTAAGGGAGCGATTGCAGAAAAAAAAATACCCATCCTGCTAACTAAGAGCACCACCCGGCGTGGTCCGCAGTCGATATCTTACAACAAGAGAAAACCATCTCAGGTATCTATATAAAACTAAAAAGTAGAAATTTCTAGCATGCTTAGCAACCACTCTGTACCGTGGACTGGCAAAGCTGGCTTATTGTTTCACTGACATAACAGTATTACGTATTTTCTTATTTACAGTTGTAATTCTGATTTTCAAGAAAATTACGCTTTCTTCATTTCCCCAGCGTCCTTAGCAACTTCTTTCACAAACATTACAACTTGAACTCAATGAATCTAGCTCGTTACCTTTTCCTTTATCGTTTTTATATTTTATCTTACTTAAGTACTACTTTTGTTCTAAAATAGACTTTTCACCGCGTATCACGTTTCCAGCGCTTTTTAAATTGTGAGGTCATAACGCCCATTACTCCTTTACCTAACGGTTTTAAGCTTTTAAAATTTACAAAGTGATTACGAAGATGGTCCAAAACGTTTTCTCTTCTTCTTTAGATCAAAGGCAACCCAGGCTCTGTGGTTTGCAGACGTATGGACTCTTGCCCGAGTCAGTAATCTTGACTGACAAAACTGGAAAAAGCGACCAAGTAAATCTCGAACAGCCACAACAAGGTATCATAAAATCACTTCTTAGCTTAAAATGGCTCTAAAGAATAGAAATATTGCAGTGAATAACATGCATAATAATGAAGTAATGATAAAAATGTTGTATCTGATCTACCGTAGTGCAGTTAAGATGTGAATACAGATTCAGCTACAGTAGCAGCCAACAATTCAGTACGATGGCAAAGTTAATTAATACCTATGTCTACATTTTAACCAATTTTTAACTAGATCAGACACAACATTTTTGTCATAATATAGACTAAAGGTCAGTATTTTCATGCATTGTAGCACACACTTTACCTCCCACTGTAAGATATCCACTTAACTAAAAAAATGCTAGTACTTCTTGCAGCGACTATAAAAAAAGCTAGCATGATGCCAACTGCTAGTCAAAAATTTGAACCCTGAAATTTGAACAACTGAAATGATGCACAAAACATAAAACACTTTAAATGGACATCACTGTATAAAATTAAATTAATTTAGGATTTCATATATTTTTCAACTTGTACCTAGAGCTCTATGTAAATTTTAA
>JAOBAY020045434.1:0-13649 GCA_025331085.2 Zoanthus sociatus
GTATTAGGGGGAATTTTTTTTATCAGGGTGAAATTTTTGTTTTTCTGTTGTATTAGGGGGATTTTTTTATCAGGGTGAAAATTTTGTTTATCAGGGCAAATTTTTTTTCCCCTGGACTAATAAAAAGTTTCATCAGGGTGTAAAATGAGCATGAAGATGAAAAACAGTTTCGAATGACAAGGTAGAGAGACTGTTACGAGGGTAAAATTGTTATTTATTCGGAGGAAAAACTTTATAAGCGGAGTGAAAATCGTGTGTTATCAAGGGCAAAAATAGGAAATGAGATTTGATAATTGCCTAACCAAATGGTCACCAATAGTTTTGTGAAGGTAGGAAAACGTTTTATTGTTAGGAAAACGAAACAATTTTGAAAAGGGCACGCAATACACGCTGAGATATTTTTAGTTTTTTTTTTGTTTCCAAATAGTAAAATGAGAACACCAGTTCTCAGTGCTTGCACAGCTCAGTTCTGTCGTCCTCGTGCTTTTGTCTTGCTCGTTGGCACTTAGCGACAGCTATTACTACATTTTAAAACTTTATTATTTAGTTGACTTGGTCCCCCGGATCTGAAGCGTACAGAAAGTTGTGCACGGGTTTTGCTACAACATTTGCTCCGGCAAAACGTGATCTTCACGCTGCCCTTAGGGCAGTTACAATAATCTAAAAATTTTCAGTTTTTTAGTTGATTAGTGCTTGTTCCAATTTGTCAAGATAATATGCTCTCTAAGTGGTTACGCTCCCCCATTTTTTCTATCGTAATGTCTTAAGTGTTCTTTTTTGTCAGAACAAATTGCATATATCAATTTGAAAAAAACGTGTTGCAGAACATTTTTGGATGAAGCATATCCGCCCATAACATGCACCAACGTAACGGATACATAAAATCCTGTCGACAAAAGAGGAAAATCGATTGATTTCTTGGTGAAATCCGTATGATGGTTGTGTTATTCAATGAGAAGGAAGTCCGTGCAAGATGTTAGTGCAAGTCTTATAGGTGAGGCCTAAGATAGTGGTAGCATACTATATATGAATCATGCACTGAAAATCTCATTTTGTGAAATGCCATCACATGAATTAGATATTTTAAGCTAACTACTGTTCGACTTTCTGTTTGCTACTTACTTCAGTTCACTATTAGCTCAGTCGTTAACTAGTTTTTCTTAAACAATTTTTACCTTCACAACGCTAAGAAATATCCCCTTTAATAAATGAATATATCGAAGAAAAACCGTACTTCGAAAAGGGTATCAAAAACTTAATAATCTTGCCTTAGTAATCAATTCAACTTATAAATAAGCATTGCCATTAACTGGTCTGGCTAAAATTCACACCAGAATACTTTCAAATCACAACAGAGTACCCGTTTCAATTCATAACAGAATTATTTTCAATTCACAACAGTACACCTGTTAATTTGTAACAAAAAGTATAATATTTTTCAATTATTTAGAATCTTATGAAATGGTTGATCCTGAACGAAACATATAGAAAACGCGATCCTACTGAGCAGACAAAATTGTTGATTCCGATAAAGCATGCACGATCTTGCATTGAAATATAAGTTTGCCAAGAGGTCGATTGAGCGTTGTATACAACATCAGCATTAGCTGATGAAGGCCATAGTTTATGGCCGAAACGTTCTACCAAGTTTCAATATTTATTTCCAGTAAAAAATTTAATTTTGTTTTTTTCAACGTTGTATACATTATTAGGATTATAAATGTAAGTTTCATTTATATTGACTTGTGCGGCGGTGGCAAAAGCTCATATAGTGTTTAGAAAAATTGAATTTTAAATTTGGTTGTCGGATCAGGGTGTTCGGAAAACGAAGACCCGCTGGAAAACCAAGACTACTAGCAAAAGCAAGAATAATTATCACTTGTTTTACTTCTTACTGGAACCTATAGTAACGTTTTTGAGCAAATAACCGAAGGGTCTTCGTTTTCCAAATCCGGAACGAAGATCCTCAGAATATAAAACAGCAGATAAATATATAGATTGGTGAAGTTATTTTAATTTGCAATCTTGTACAGGTTTACTATAACGTCTATTAAACTATAGAAGGGTCTTTGTTTTCCGCAAAACGAAGACCCTCGGCAGTCAGTTCAAATCAAATGTAAAAGAGGAGATAAATAAACAGATCGATGATGTTATTTTTTATGTGCAATCTTGTGCAGGCTACAAACGTTTGTTAAATTGCAGAAGGGTCTTTTGTTTTTTGGATCCGGAAAACGAAGTCTCTCCGGTTATTAATATTTTACACTTCACAAATTTTGAATTTGAATTTGTTTTTGTTTCACTTTCTACTGAAGATGACATTGTGACAATATCGAAACATGTCCAGTATTAAGAATATATTCGTGTATCTGAAGTGTATAATTTCTTTGGTGCTTCTGCGTTCTGATGGTATTATATTTGCTCAAAATGCTAATCGGCTCCAGTGAGAACTAAGACAAGTTATATACTCGCTTTTGCTAGCACTTTTTAAATTTTGGGTCTTCGTTTTTGTTCTTCGTTTTCTGGATCTTCGGTCCCTGGTTTTCGTTTCCCGAACACACTTTTGTTACCTTGCTGGTAACGTGGCGCGAAAAACAAACGCGCGTGCGCGCAACACATGATCAAGCCTGTTTTTAAAATGTTGATTGGCCACGAGAAGAGATTTTCATTTTGATCGAAAGACGAAATTTTAAAGGTAAGAAACTTCATTACTTAACCTGATTTGATACTGAAATTCAATTGCTACTGCAAAATCGTTCAACTGAGAAACTTGGTCGTTATGTTCGAAGAAAAAAACTGTCGCTAAATGTTTGTTTTGGTTCATGAAGCTGTTTTTTTTCAGTTGTCGCTGTTGCTTCATCATGTAGTTGGGTGGGTGTGCTGTGGTCTTTTGGTGATTTTGGAAGGAATGTACCTTTAATTTCAATTAAGTTTCCACTTGTAACTCTACAGCGTTTGGTACTTTTGGATTTTTTCAGAAGATCAAACAAGTTAGGTGGCTGAGTGATCAGTTAAGATTTTTTTACGACAGAGGCCCACGTGCATATCGGTTAGATGGCAATGCAGTGCACGTGTGCCTTTCGTAAATAAATTTTAACTGATCACTGAGCCACCTAACTTGTTTGATCTTCTAAAAAATCTAAAAGTACCAAACGCTGTAGAGTTACAAGTGGAAACTTAATTGAAATTAAAGCTACATTCCTTCCGTATCACCAAAATCAAAATTCATTTCGTTATGATTGTTGTTTATACTGAAAATGAAACAAGTATAAACAACAATCATATCGAAACGAATTTTCCTTATTATGTCGAAAAAAAGCAGCTTATATCAAAATTAGATTATTACTATTGCTGCAATACTATGGAAAGTTGAAATTATTTTCATAACTTGTATGTCGGTGCAAGATTCTCCTATCATATATTAACGTATTGACTATTGTCTCAGTCTCAGTGTTGCCAAAGGCAAAGCGCCCTGCCCCCAGGTAAAATTTTATATATTTATGAACTGAAATTGCTCTTAGGAATAAAATATGGTTGTTTATAAGATGAAGGGAGAGGAAAATTGAGCAATCCCATAACTTAATCCAAACTGCCATTAGTCTTCAGGAATATTTGACTAATTGTTCCACATTGTAGTTCCAGTTCAACTGTAATCTAATCACCAACGTCTCACAAGGAAAATCCGAGTAAAATGTATTTGTCGTATTTTAGTTGTCGTAAAGAAAGCAATGAGTTCAGCTTTCTTATCAGATGTTACAGTTTTAGAAAATACATTTATACAATTTAAACGTAAGAATCAAACTGAAAAAATAGTCGTATCAGTCAACTCATAATTTTAAAAAACAGATTTTGCCGATGTCTCCCTACAAGTCTACATTTTATGCACTGATAAACAGCAATACAAATAATCCATCAAATCAAATCTAACAATTGATTAATAACTCTTGCTAGTCGATCTATTAACTCTCAATTTTTTCTCACTTGTTTTATTTTACGCAGTTAACTGCTTAATAAGTTGTTAAGAAGAAAGCTCTCGTTCGTGAAATAAACTCCAGTTGTGAATGCTTCATAGTTTATTTATTTTGTCTTTTGAAATTTTATAGACGAACTCCCGGTAATGATCGGTTTAAATGGGAAAAATCGCGACCAAAGTTGAGGTTGCACTATTTATTTCTGTTCTTTTGACAACTGAATCAAAACTTTGAAATATGGAAAAAAAACTTTAACAGTATATAAATAAGTGTTAGCACAGGTGATACTTTTCACTCCAACCCAATCTTCATATTTTATTGATATGTTTAATAATTTTAAAATGTTTACAAAATTTTTAGATTACAGGATTCTTAGCAATAATTTCCATGCATATCGTGTGGAATCTGGCAAAGTTTAAGGCGCTTTCAGTTTGAGAATTTTTTGCCTACGGCTAATGGATAAATCTAGGGTAGATATTTTCTAACTAACACGAATAGTTTTATACTCCGACTTACTTATCTCTAATACAGATAAGTATTAGTCGTAACTTTTTGATGTATTATTGAAATAAAGTTTTAAACCATTTCCTTTATACAATTCATATAAAATATTATATAATAACACCTTATATTTTCGTATCACAAACATCTAACGGCCTTTCCGAAATGGCATGGCCATTCATTATGAAATCACAGAAATGATCAGTAATGTTATCTTTATTTTGGTTATTGCCAGTGTTACATTGCTGCCATTGTCATTGCCTTAGCATTTCCTCCAACATAGTCATTGTCAATGTTAATATAATTGCTATTATTATATCATTGATGAAATTGCCATCATAGTCAATGTATTGTCATTGTCATGAATGTCATTGTCATTATTGTCATTGTCATTGTCATTGTCATTATTGTCATTGTCATTATTGCCATTGTCATTATTGTCATTGTCAATGTCATTGTCATTGTCATTATTGTCATTGACATTATTGTCATTGTCATTATTGTCATTGTCATTATTGTCATTGACATTATTGTCATTGTCATTATTGTCATTGTCATCATCATCATTGTCATTTCCATTATCTTCGTCGTTTCCATCACCATTGCCTTAATCGCTACCATTGACATTGTCATAATCATCGTCATTGCCCTTGTAGCTACTATATTTCATGATTGTTGTCAACACTAAGATCAATGCTAATGCCTCTTAATAGGTGGATGCCGTTTACAATATTAATTTTAATGTATGGGATAAGTGTCAGACTTGCTAATGTTTTACCTTAACTATAGCCGTTTTCATTTAACGTGATTGTTAAAAATAAAAATAATTTGTTAAAGTTGCCTAAACTTGAATAATTTTAAAATCTAATTTCGTAAATATAACAGTGGCGAACCTATTCAGAACCATCAATAATTTTAAGTTAATGACTTACTGAAATGTTCATCTTTGTTGCCAACTTCATTGACCTGCGTCTTCAGGCATTTAAAAATGTTTTTGTAAGCCATTTCTCATGAGAATATGATTTCTTTCTCGTTTTCCTCTGTTATTTCTACCATTCGTGACGCGCTTTTAAATTGTTGATGACACTTTGATCAATACGTAAAGGAAGAAAAAACATTCCCAACTGCAAGCCACTACTCAGAAAAACACTACAAGTGAATTAATCCTCAAATGGCCACATCTAGTTACAAAAGAAGGTGCGTTAAACTTTATAGATTCTGGAAGTAAATGTCAAAAATGTTAATTTTACTTATGTACTTGTTCAACATTTTTAATAAGCGAATTTCTTAATACATGGAAACAAATTCGACATCTTCAAACCTTCAATATTTACTTGCCGTATTTATTGCTTTTTACGCACTGTTTGACCTGAAGGCTTTGGGTCCAAGCGTAATTTTTGTTAGTTTTTTCCGCTAGTTGCTGTAAAGACGAATGTTTACGTCAAACAAAAAGCTCGCAGACATTTTTTTCTTTTTTCTATATCAAATTTTAACTAATTGCATAGTTGTTATGAGTTACTGACAACAAAAGCGTCTCAGGTTTACTGTCACATAATTTTTTTAGAAGAATTTTATCAGAAAAAGGCTTGAGTTTGTCCAAATTTTATGAACGCCGCAAGAACAGTTGAGGATGTGCTTTATATGACAAATACAGTAATAGCACGGTGGGTATTGGAATTCTGTAAAATGCTGAAAATATTTTTCACTAAAAGCATTTCGAAAAGCTAAGTCTATAAAGACTGATCTTGAACAAAATGTGAAGTTTGTGCGCATTTATCTTGAAATAATCTGAACATTTAAAAAAGATTGAGGCCTCATTAAGCAAAAAGTTAAGAATAAGTTTTGGCCGACATTTACATAGATATCTGAACAGACATAGCTACAATGCCGCTGAAAAAAATAGCAAAACATTTACTGTTCATCAGCAGGATGCCTAAACTGTGTGCAATTCTACAACTGGTTTTGGCTCCGTTAAATGCTGCACCAATTGAAGAACAATTCAGGTGGAGCCACCCACTAAGTGAGCACAGTAACTGAACAACGTCAGTAAAGTAAGGAAAACCAAGATATAAATCGTTAAAACCAGTATTCGCGGCACACGCCACACAGCAAAAGAAACAGCACTGATCTCGCGCATGAAAAAGAAATTCAAAATCAATATGAGCGCAACAAAGGCATGTGTTTTCTAACAAAAATGTGGGTCAGGGTTGGGGTATAAAAACAAAGTATGAAATAAAAACAAAGTAGTGAGATCAATGGACCGATTCCTTTGAAGTGCCCTAGCTATTAAATGTTTGATGTGTCAGTAGAGTAGTTCATTAGAAGATGTACAACGTTTTCGTATTGAAGTCAAGGAAGCATACATATCTACTTCTTATTAGTGGTCTGCGTTGCGGTGATTTTCTTGATTATTTCAATTTGTTAATGGAAACTTATAGTATACGCCATCTTGTCCTCTGAGACAATGGATATTATTACAGTAGTGCGATGCATGACGAGGAGCGAAATCAAACTAAATGTCAATGGTTCCAACTATTTTAGTTTTGTTGTTGTTGTGTGTAACGAATAAACATTGCTATTTCTATAACTTTTGTTTTTACAAAAGAGAATGCTCGATTGAAAACCAATTGATGGTTCTTATTTCGTCTTTCACTTTGTATCGTGCCGCCATTGTCATATATTATAATAATGCTGCAAGCAATTACAAAAGAACAAAGAAATTATGTTTTTTAATTTCGATGGTGCTGTTAGTCATAATAAAAGAACTATGTTACTCGTATCAAAAACTCCTCGGAGCAGTGTGCTCATTTACAGAAATACATGAGACGTTTTTAAAGCCCTTGGGCGATAAACACACTTGGCAAATTCAGTGATATAACACATTATAGATCATTAAGACTATAAAAATCCGTAATTATGCAAAACTTTATCAATGAATGAACTCAGTGTATCCCACTGTATCTTGAATAACAAATAAACAAAAATGTTTGCGTTTCATTCGCCAAGAGAAGACAATGTTTGGTTGTTCTGATTTTCTGTTGAAAGCCCTTCAAGGAATTTTGAACCTTAAAAAAAACAAACAAATGATTTCCTGCCTCTAAAAACGCTTCTATTTCTATTTCCTGCTACGGTAGGCAGGGCTTGCGCTAAGAGGCTGCGCGGTTTATATTTAGGAAGCCACAATATGATGAGTTAATCTTAGAACAAATATCAATTTTTAATCATTATAGAGCGTTGGTCACACTTTCATTAGATGTACATAGAGAAATTTTTGATTGATGCGAAGAAGCAAAACCGCATTTCCCATGTTTTCAAATATCAACAGCTTTCAATTTTGAAAGTTATGTTGTTTTTCATAACACAAAATCTATTAAATGAAGCCGAAAGTTTTTGCAGACTAAATAAGAACGTATGAACTTTATTAAAAGATTAAACAATATCACTTTTTCAGCAGCAGTTCAGAATCTATGATGTTTCCTTCATTTATTTGAAATTTTTGTGTTTGACAAATCAGCTTAAAAATTTTGACAGCAGTCAACATTTTTATGAAAGTGGAAGGTGCTCTACTTCTTAATGTTAATATTTTGTGTTCACATTTACCCTTATAATCGTAAACTTATATCTCGATGAATTTAAGCTAAACGTTCGAGATTCGTTCAGGGAAGAATCATTTAAGGAAGCATTTAACTTTGACTTTCAGCTCACTTGACCAAGTTTCAGCCTCGCTAACCCAGTTTTGTTATCGCGTGGCATTATGTCAAAATAAAGTGTTGATTTATTTTCATGACGAGACTCAAAAAATCGCTTCTGTATTCGCGGAAAAAAATCATCAAATGATTAATGTTTTTTTGACAATTTTGACGGCGTTGTTTTAGTAGTTGTAACAATAAAAACATTATAAAGCAAAATTTTCGACCATGCTTTCCTATGACAATCTAGTTCCCAGTGGGGTGAAGAAGGTGCCAATTGTTCTTATGAATTAACGCTGTCGTCACTTGTCACAATAAACTTTGTCGGAGCCGGTTTGTGGAATGAGTGGCGTCTTATAGTGTTTACAGTTCCTACTTCACATATCATTTATGTGGTAAATTTGACAGATAAACTGTCATTGCTTCTTTAGGATAACCACCATGTAGGTGCCCGGTTTGACTCATCTTCAGAAACTATTTAAGTTTACAAGCTCCTTGTCAATCAGCAAGTAAGTTGAAATCGTCATAGCTTTCGTTGACCATTGTATCGACCATCTGCCCTGGTTAAATTTCATTGAAACTCAACGAAGTGTTGTGTTACTGAGAGTATTAAAGGTTATTCCATCCCGTTTGTGTCGTAACATAATTTCTAAAACGGAAAAGAATAAGAAGACAAGAATCTCGTTTATTTGCAACCACACGCTGTTTTTTCGTGGAAGTTTACAACGCTTGCTTTTCGAGAGACGATATAACTAACCGTTTCTAGCTACTCGCTGCTGTCTGGAGTTGTGTAGGATCTGACTTGCAAACGTGAAGCAACTCCACGGTGTCATTTTTCTCATGATCGTAAATGATTGAAATTCTTGGCCTTTAAAGACAGAGAACAGACACTATTTGAATGGTACATGCATTTCTTTCATAACTGAGCAATCGTAGTAATTTGAATTAGATTCTATTTAGTGCTTCACTGATTTTGTGTTTAATTGAAACATTTCATCTGGAGCCAAACGTTCAGTTTAACTTCAACATGATGTGTAGCATGAGTGGAACTGACTTCCAAAGATGAGTTCTGACCAGATTTGGCAGCGCGGAGAACACTTGAATCATGACAGTAACATGATGTACGAACAGGCTTATTTACTTGGAGAGTTCGTGGAAAGAGGGAAATGCTGTTATCTCAAAACATTTGAAAGAACTATTTATATTAAATTGCGTTTGTTCAAAATAGTTCTGCAGTTGCTAGTTTGGATGTTTAAGATCTAGCTATATTACAGTTTAAAAAGATGGACTCAAATTTATACTAGGTTTATGTCGAAACAAAATATGAAAAGACGTCTCGCACGACTGGTTGTGCGTTTATGGATTGTTCTGAATATTAAAGCTTCTGGTTTGAGTGGAGCCCTCTTTCTACTCACTAGAATGACCTTTGATATTATTCACTGGTGTATAAGTACACTTTTTGTAAATGTATTTTGTTTTGTTTCAGTGGGGAAAAGATATAAAAGGACTATGGTTTGGAAAGAACGAATCGTACTTGCGATAGCTGTATTTGTCCTTCATGCACCCAGCGCCTGGGGTCAGCCAATTTTACACACGACCACAAGATATGAAGGTAAGTTTAAAGAAACTACCAAAACCTTGCCATATTTTTTAAGTTTTAAACTGTTTTATGATTGAAGGATTTTAAAATAACTTTTAACGTGTGCAGGTCTGCGATTTGCTACAGTTTTTAATAAGACAAATGTATAGTTTATTTCGCTCAACATCTTTAAGGACAAATATCTACAGTAAATAACCAGTAAATTCGAGTTCCGAAACGCCCAATATAGGGCCAACAACTTTTTGATAGTGTTTAGTGTGCGATGGCTGCACGAACTGACTTAGTAAAAAGTGTTCGTAGTTTTAATTAGAACCACGGGTGTGAACATTGTGAATGTAATAAGCTTTTCCAAACTACTGAGTTCTTAAAGCACGAAACATATAAAAAGCGACAAGATATCATGGGCGAGTAATGAATCTTATTCTTTATAGTAAAAGCTTTCCGAGTGTAATACTGTATTTGAATAATGAAGAGATGCACATGAAATGAAATGAATTGCCTTAGAAATGACATGCAAAGCTGTGCGTCAAAGCGAGTATATTTAGATAAAACATAATGGAAAGTTTATCGTTTGTTTAAAAAGTTGAATTTACTTCGTATTATAGTTTTCAGAAAACTGACGAATTTCCGGGCAGAAGTGGGAGGCATGCCAATTAAGTCTTACTTTATAAGTAGCATTTTTTGCAAAAAATCGTAGAACTTTGTTAAGAAATTAAAATACCGTTAAAACAAAAGGTTTTAATTAGGGCATTTCATCAATTTTTGATTTCTTTGATTGATTATAAAACAAACACGGAATTAAGAATGATGCTGGTGAAATGTAAATTTTTTAGTGCATCACGTAGTTGATTATCAATAATGTAAACCCATTTCCGGTTTATGGATCAAATAAGTGTCTTTTGGAACACAGATTTTGTCTGCGGTTTCGTCGACAAGAATTCGTAAATCATGTGGTAAATCTCAGTGCTTCCCAAAGCCACGAATTCCTTGTCTTGTTAAGATAGGAAGAGTGATAAATCTTGTTTTTAGTTGCTGGAAGTTTGTTCTAGTTAGTAGTAGCATATATTTTTAGTTTTAACTTTTATTAGAAATATAATTTCCTATTTGAGAAATTTTTTACCGAAGGGCAGTGCCAATTGTATTCAATTATTGTTCCATCATTTTTAATGTTTGTTTTTTATAACGTACCTCATAAACTAAATTTTACAAACACCAAAGTCAAAATTAACAAATGTGGTCGCAACTGCAATTTGAAATTAAGCAAAAAAAAAAAAATCCCCAAAATGAAAAGATAGAGGACATTGATTAGTTGTTTAAAGCTACGGAGACCTTTGGCCTGAAAGATTTTGCATAAAACAAAATTTAACTAATAAAGAGGAATTTATTCAGGGCTGTAGTAGGCTGTACCAAACTGGAGAGGTGCAGAGCAATGAAGGTGTGAACCTTCTAGGGTAGCCTGGGGGATGTGCACCCTGAGGAAATTTTAAAAATTAGTTTATTTAAATATGTATTTTCTGGATTTTAAACACCATATGAAACAAATAAGAGGGTCTAAAACTAAGAAAATTTTAACTTTTTTTTCAGGCTTTCTGAAATATGTAGCATTAGTACTAGCTAAGCCAGACAATAGGCATATATAGCCCCCTTCCCCCTCCTCCCCTGGGCCCTCGCCTTGTTAAGACCCTGTGTTATTTCAGGTGTTTTGAGATGGCCTCATAGAACCTGTTTTCCTCATTAAAGGATATTTTCCAATGCATTTCAATAAAATTACATTCATTTGAAAAAAACAATTATGGAAAAGTAGATTTCCACATGAGAACTCACCTGTCACGAGAATCATAGCTACAAAGCTACTAAAATACTAATCATTTGTACAAAGTTAAATGTTTTTTGTAACTGTGAACTTTGTTAGAGGTCTAAAAAGGATTAGAGGCTATAATCACTTTTACTACTTTCAAAAGTTGAGTACCAAAACATTTAATATTTTCTTTGCCTTTGTTGTTTTGAATTTTGCTAAATATTTGCATTTTTAAAAATAACCAAAAAGTTGATTCATTTTATTATTTGTACAGCTGCAGGTCACACAACTTATCAAAATTATCATAACCTATAGAATTTTGTTGTGATGTTTATCATAAACGTTTTAAAAATGTATACCTTTACTGATATATTTTATTGTGGCGTATGTTTGTAGTAAATTAAAGGCTTTCATAATGAAAGTCTCATGTTACAAAGAATAAGTTTGAAGTGTCGTTTCCTGTGATTATTAAGTGGTTATACCTCACCCATCAAATATCCATCTTCTGATCTGTTGTTAAACAATACCTCTACTAATTTCCTGTCTAAATTCCCTCAGGTCTTTCTGGAATTATTTATAAAGTTTGTAATAATAAATGTAAAAGATAGCCGACAGTGAGAATTTTTTAATATTAATTATTGTTGTGATTAGGTTTGCTATAAATAACTGTAAATGTGAGAATTGTAAAAAAGGAGATACAACAGGAATAGAAAAAATCCATTAGAATGGAACACCCAAGCATGCATGCTGTGGCTATTTTACATTTGACCTAGCAAGCTACTTGGCAAGTGGAAAGCAATAATATGACAAAATTATGCCTCTGCCTCAATACTATTGGATGCGTGAATTCAAGGCTTTTTATCAGACGTAATGTCTGTGAGGATACTTTTATAACATTACAGTAAATATTTTTCTAAAACTACAAAAAGACATTTAAAATTTGTGCAATAAATGTATAATCCTACATATATAGCTGCTGTCAGAAGTCTTATAGGTGTGGCATGAATATTTTAATAATTATTAGTTTTGTGGTTTGTAAATGTTCAAATTAAATATCCTTAAAATCACAGGATTCTGTTGTTTGCTTGCATTGATAAATTTGTTTGATCCATTATAAATTTCATTCAATTTTAACTCTGTTTAAGTTTCTCTCAGTGTTTGTCGATCATGTTCCTTTTGGCTTGTTTCTTTCGCACTTTTTTTTTTAATTATTATGTTCTTAATTCTGTCTAAAAAACAGAAATTTATCAAACACAGGAAATAACTAGAGATGAATAGCAAAATTCCCCTAAATCAATAACATGGAAGATATAGACTTTATCTGGGAGAATTTACCAATGATGTGATTTGACATGCTTGGGCTAGAAGCCATTCACTATATAGCTAGCTATAGTGTGTACGGGTAAAATGCTGTTAATAAGTTTCAATGAAGACAATATTGGGATATTTTGATCTCCTTTTTGCAGTCATTATCATTTTCTGTTATATATGCTAGGTATAATTATGTATTAATGCTAAATTTACTCACACTAATAATGCAATCCTTTATTCAACAGATGCAGAGTTAGAAGAATTCTCTTACCCAAACTGTGCCAATTACACAAAATTGGTAATTGATAATGCAAACAACCAGCTGCTTGTTGGAGCAAGGTATAATTGTGATATTTTGATAACTGGTTTATATTTTGTGTGATATGATTATTTAAAAGTATACTTCTGTAAAATATTTCTTAAAATACATATAAACATATATAAAAGTTAATGATATAGATTACATAAAATAAAACTTATTAATTTTACTACCAAAGCTATAGATTGCTGTGTATCAAACATAACTTGGTTTTTAATTTGATTTTTACTCGGACTACCTGTGGTAGCCCGAGTCTAGGTTTACCTTTTCATCAATATATCTTTCTTTCTATATCTGTTGTTTGGGAAATTACCCAGAAGTCCTTGCATATAGCTTTGATACTAAGCCTACGCCCAAGGTTTTCGAATGAAGCTTTGTACAGACCAAGAAGAGTTTCAAGTTTTCTGAAAGATGTCGTCCAATGAACTTCTTGCTCAGATGCTCAAAAAGACAAAATACACAC
>JAOBAY020045487.1:0-13648 GCA_025331085.2 Zoanthus sociatus
CAGTAAAGTAAAAATAAAGATGTAAATACGTGGCTTTAGTCTGGAAGCCGAAACCTTACGTTTTTAAATTTCTAAACCAGAGAACGCTTTTTGTACATCAATATGATTTTTGTTAGAGAGTGCACAAAACATTTGTTTGAAGACACTTATGATGGAGTTCTCTGCAAAGCAGCATAAAGTTTTGAAGACAAGAATAATTTATCAGATAAACAAGAAGAAGCGAAAACTGTCGAGAATTAAATTGCGTCAGTTTATCGTTCTGTGTGCTTTGTTGTTTCTACTTGCTGTAAAATCTATATCATAAAGCAAATAAAGAAGCCTAAGCCGTGTGTTTACACTGTGACAAAACACTCCGGACATTTGCGAACACTTAAGAAATGTAGAAAACACAAGCCAGAAGCGAGGCCCAGAATTTTTCTGAGTTTTATTGGTTTGAAAAAGAAGACAGACATTAAAATTTATTCCTTCAAGCCATTTCCCAGATTTATTATTTACAGTTTATTGTGCAAGTCCTTAATATGGTTGCTATGGGAAAGTTAAAATCATGACGTGTGAGTGTTTGTTTGAGACAGAGGATTCTGTTCACAAGTCTATAAGAGCGTAACAAATGACCTCGCACTCCTAAGAATTCTTGTGGCTCAGTGGATAGAGTGTCCGCCCGGTTTTCGGAAGGTCGTGGGTTTGATTCCTGTCATAGGCTCAGAATTTTTTTGAGTATAATTGGTTTGAAAAAGAAGACAGACGTTAGAATTTATAACTTAGCTTTCCATCCTTTAGAGATTTTTTAAGGTTGGAAAATGGGTACCAGCTGTACCTGATTTGGTAATTGATTTTTATCATCCTTCTGTATACTGAAGCCATGCTTATGTGGTCCAAAATGTCTGAAACAGCTGTCCATGGGAGTAACATTCAGGTCATAAACTGTGACTTATTGTAGATTTGAGGGATAATTCCTGCTACTAAGGGTGGAATTAATGCCCATATTAATATATTCAATTCTGTTACTAGCTTGCATGTGCTATCTATGTTTGATTGTTATTATTCTTGCATCCTAAAAATTGATTAAGAAGTGATTTTAATTTCACGTGGATAATTGGATAATAAAAATTTAGGCCAAACATTTATTTATTATTTCTTCAGTGGTTAATTTGTCAAAGCAAAAACGTCCACGATCAGAATAAGAATGAACTTTGAGTAGCAGTTTTAGTATTGAGAAAATCAAGCTGATGGTCCTGGAAAATTTACAGAAATTCCTGGTAGTAGTTAGTTTAGATTGAATGTTAGGATATCTCCAATTTCAGTGTTGCTAGAATTTCACTGATTTTCTATAAATTATTCTGTAATTAAGTTATCTATGCATTGTCTTTGTTTGCAGATTATATTTCGTTCTCAGCCCACACCGACTATGAGCAAACTAGTGATTTTATTCGAATGTTGAAGCCACCACACGTTGTAAGTCGACACTGTTGTTGCTTGTGTCTAAGTTAAGTTACCACCAAAGATCAAAAATGAACATTTTTTTCCCCTGTTTTTCTAAGTTATGTTGTGGCTTAGTTTATAAATTTATTGACGGAACATTTCATAGTGCTTGCCTTTTAGTTTAAGATGGTTAGATTTCAGTGATTAGCAAAAATGCTTTTTTGTTAAATCCAATTCAAAATTATGGTTATAGTTTAGGATTTTTTAAAGCAAGCTGAAGTTTCATTAAAATCGTTGCTATAAAAGCATGAAATTTCAGAGCTGTTAAAGGTAGTTTTAAATATATTTAATACATTGTTTTGTTTGTGTACTGTTTAGGTTCTTGTTCATGGGGAGCAAAATGAGATGGGACGATTAAAGGCAGCATTGATTCGCGAATATGAAGATAATCAGGTAGTAAACAGTTAGCCTTATAATCCTAAGTGCTAGTATTAATTGTAAACGAAAATAAGTCAGGGCTTGCCTATGGTTGGTAAAAACTGTGGAATTTGTTTTTGACCTCTGCAAGTCCCTGAATCGCTCTGTAGAAACTTTGGGTAAGTTTATATTTAGCGCTGGAAAATGCGGAAAACTATGTTTAAAACAGATAAATCACGAAAGTAGCCTTTTTATTTGTTGTTTTGTATATAAAAATGACTTTCATTTGATTCTTTAAAAACGTGACATTTCTTTATCATGGTGAAAAACTAATAATCTAAGCATTGTTTGAGACTGTTTTGTAAAACGTTTCTTAAAGGATAGTGTCTTGAGAATCCCTAAAAATTATGTTGTTCGTGAAGTAATGAAAAGGAAAATTTAGTGATAAATCAGCGTACTAAATCATTAACCTCATCCTCAACTTCATCATCCTCATCCTTTTCCTCACCATTCTCAATCTCATCATCCTCCGGATCATCCTCAACCTCATCATCCTCAGTCTCATCATCCTCTTCCTCATCTTCCTCTTCATCTTCCTCTTCCTCATCATCCTCAATCTCATCAGCCTCTTCATGATCACCGTCAGCTTCATCATCCTCAGTCTCATTATCCTCTTCCTCATCATCCTCCACCTCATCGTCCCCCACCTCATCATCCTCTTCATCACCCTCCGCCTCATCATCCTCAATCTCATCATCCTCTTCATGATCACTCTCAACCTCATCCTCAGTCTCATTATCCTCTTCCTCATCATCCTCCACCTCATCGTTCCCCACCTCATCATCGTCTAGTTCATCATCTTCTTCATCACCCTCAACCTCATCATCCTCAGTCTCATCATCCTTTTCCTCATCACCCTCAACCTCATCATCCTCAATCTCGTCATCCTCTTCCTTATCACCCTCAACCTCATCATCCTGCTCTTCATCATCCTCCACCTCATCATCCTCTTCATGATCACCCTCAGCCTCATCACCCTCAACCTCATCATCGTCAATCTCATCCTCTTCCTCATCACCCTCGATCTTATCATTAACCTCATCCCCAACATCATCATCATCAACCTAATCGTCCTCAACTTCATCATCCTTAACCTCATCATCAACCTCATCATCCTCAACCTTATCATCCTCAACCTTATCATCCTCGAATTTTAATGCTGTCAAGTGTAGGGTCACAGTTATCAACTGTCGACCAAATTATCTTTCTTGGCATCTTCTTCATCATCATAGTTATTGTAATTGTCACTGGTGTCATCATTATCATTATCAACGCAATACACCGTATTATTCTTGGACCTTAACTGCTGTGTGGTGCAGATGGCAAATTTTCAGTTGGTCAGGCACAGCGCCACGAAATTTAACGTGGAGGGCTAAGACTTGAGTTTACTGACATAGGAACCACCATGATTGGGCGATGCACAAGAAAGTTTTTTAAATTAGACCTTCTAGAATGGCTAAAAAAGCATCTTCCAAACTTAAAATAGGCAAAGTGTCGTTTCTCAATTTGCCCCAAGTTACGCTAAGGTATGAAAAATGGTAGAAAAAAAATTGATCTCGGGGAAAAAGTGGGAGGGGGGGGGGGCTTATGCTCCCCAGCCCCCCCAGTGGCGCCGTGCCTGTAGGTGTCCTGCCATTACCAATGCTGAGTTATTTTCTACTAGTATATTCATTTGCATTAAATCTTAATTCATTGATTGTTGCCTGGCTTATTTTTTTATTTTCATCTCTTTTTTCCTATAATTTCAAATAGTTTTCCAATTCCAACTTTTTTTTCTCTATTGATATTCCTTTTGTATTTTTTTGTTTCTGGCTATTTTGGAGCACTTGACATCAAGTGCTGGTCGAATACATTTTTTGGTTAGATACTGATAAATTTGACGTATTTCATGTTTACTTTACATTAAGAGAGTATTTCTAGGGGTTTAAGAAGAATTAAGTGTCTATTTTCTACTACTGATTGTGCTATAATTCATAGGAGACTGATATTGCTGTTTATAACCCTGCAAATACACACAGCGTGGAGCTGTACTTCAGAGGAGAGAAGATGGCTAAGGTTTGTATGTTACCTATAAAGTTAGATATCTGAACATACAGAACTAGAATGTTGCTGAAAAAAATTAGCAAAGTAAATGAAGAATTGTAGTAACGTTACTCTGTAGTGGAATGGATTAGATGAAGACCTGAAAATACCCACCACTGTAAATATTTCCAACAATTAGCTAAAAACTAGTCTACTGTAAATAGTTAGTTAATAACCTTTTAGAATTCTAGTTGTAAATTTGAAAAAGTATGATTTCAGAATTTGTAAATTAGTTTTAAAAAGCCCCTAGGGAAAAGCAATAAATTGTTATTATTATTATTATTATTATTATTATTATTATCTTATTATTTCTTCGTTTCCAAGGAGACAGGCACTGGTAGTCCTAAAATGTTTTCGTATCCAGTCTCTATTTCTGAGGAGAAAACCCCCGAATTTTTTCTCTATATATTTGTCACAAGCGTTCAGCGTGTACTAATGACAGAGCACAATTTTAGATATTAATAAACGCTTCCATTGAATAATATAGCTTTTATAATTATTCTTATTTGTAGGTAATGGGAAGTCTTGCTGCAGAAAAGCCGGAGGATGGAAAACACATTTCTGGAATATTAATTAAGAGGGGTTTTAACTACCACCTGATTGCCCCACAGGATCTTCAGAGTAAGGTTTCATTCATTTAGAAGTTCTATGAACTCCCTATGATATCCAGGACACGTGATGTGACGCTCTAGTGTCTCTCAAGCATTAGTGCATGATAACCATTGTACCATTCTCCATTATATCTCGTGGTTAGCGTAAGTCATTTTGATACGTTTAAGAAAAAGTTTTTAAGAAAAACAAATTAATCATGGAGATTTTAGCATTTGTGGTACATTAATATGTTTTCATTCGCATAATACTACAGAAACTGGAGATAAGTGTTGGCTCCATGGAGCTCTTGGCTAATAAAGGGATTTAGCTAGCTCTATGGCAAGTGCTATACTGCTTAGGAAATACGAAGTCAGTGCTAAAATGAGTTTTACCTTCAATCCTTTAAAAGATCTTTCACAAGTGGGCGAAGTAAAGAAATTAAAAATTATGTTCAATATTCAAATCTGGATGAATGAATAAATTGATGACAGATTTCAAAATTAGCGATACTCTGCTAGTTCGCACATGTCTTCCACTAGTCTAAGTGTCTAGTAGTAAAACATCATCTTCCATTAAAATTTTGAAATAATTTTGCTTGAGCTTCCACATTTTTCTTGACATAATATTCATACGTAAGATTGAGTTATTATAGTTGCAACTATGTAAACAGCATAAATTTACCAGAGTTACAAGGTAAGATATGATTAAGAATAAGATTACATATTTTCACGCACAATGGCCTCTCCTGTCACGCGCACTTGAGTCTCGGAAATATGAAAGAAAAGTTGTATTAAGACATTAAGTGGAGCAAATCATCATCCTTATCAACCGTTCGGCGCCATGTGCTGCATAGATCACACACATGTGATTTTCCCGTCGTGTTACGGTCTTGCTCCGTTGATCTCCAGTTCTGAAAGAAAAGCAGTATGTGAAAAACTAATGGTTGATGCTGTAACTAAAATGAAACTAATGGGTAAAGTCTACTAAAATGGGAAGGACTATTAAAACGTAGTGGTCTCTAGTCAGAATGACTAGTTAAAACAAGTTACAAACTGAATATAAAAAACGAACTTTTTTAGTACATACATGTTTCAGCAATCCTATGCCATCATCAGTGCAAATAAATGAGCTAAGTTACAAATGTTACAGAATATATATGATACCATAATTACAAACAATAGAAATCCGTTTAATGTTACAAATAATGACAGGCAGTAAACATCTGTAAAGCAGACGATATACAGACTACGTGACAGAACAGTGAAATATGAATTATATTTGCAAACTAAAAATAGTGTTAAAGTGGTGAACTTGTTTATTAAGTTCAGGCTTAAGTTTATTGATGAACAAGGCTTCTTTAATTTTAAGTGTGGAAAGATAATTAGCAGTGTCAATAATTTTGAAGCAGGAGTCGGTATATTGTACTTTGCAGTTAGGTGAGGAAAGGAAGTGTTTAAAGATATGGGAGTTTTTGTCGGTAGATATATGTTCATTCATCCTAGTAGAAATATGGCGCATTGTTTCACCAATGTAACGGCTATTACAAGCCGCACAAGTAAATTGGTAGACTACACCGGACTTAAGAACGAAAGGAATAGGGTCTTTAAAACTGAAAAGATTTTTAATTTTATATGGCAAAAAGATCAATTTGATTTGACAAGGTACGCAGTAACGTTTGATGAGTGTTGTTAATCGTTTTTGTGTGACTTTAGAGTAGCAGCCTATATACGGAAGTTGAAAATATCGGATATTTCCAACATTAGTCGAGGCAGGTTCTTGCGTGGAAGCAAGATTTGATTTGGTAATCAAAACATCAAGAAAGGAAATCTGATTGTTAGATTCATTTTCGAAAGTAAATTTGATGTTAGGGTGTTGAAGGTTAAGATAGTCAAAAAATAGAAGCGCATCTTGTTCAGTGTGAAACATACAAAAAAT
Source organism: Zoanthus sociatus (assembly GCA_025331085.2). Lineage (NCBI taxonomy): Eukaryota > Metazoa > Cnidaria > Anthozoa > Zoantharia > Zoanthidae > Zoanthus > Zoanthus sociatus. The sequence goes on from JAOBAY020045487.1 coordinate 6,505, forward strand.
ATCATCGACACATCTACGGTAAAATAACAAAGTTCAGTTGCTATAATTTAATAACCATGTGCGTTCATGGTGTGACATAAATAAATTAGCTAAAACGGGAGCTAAAGGACTTCCCATGGCTACGCCATCAATTTGGTCGTAATAAGAACCATCAAACAGAAAATGGGTTTCTGCAGTTGCGAAGAGAAATAGTTTTTTAAGATCTGTTTGGTTAATAGGAAAATTTTCATAATAATTTTTCATGTCTACCAAAACCCGGTGGAAAGTCGATGTGCTAAATTATAAATGCCGTTGTGACAAACGTTAAATATTTCAATAACGGTGCTTCACTACTTTCAGTAATGAGTAAGAACAACATTAGTCCCTAATAAAAAGAAAGTACAGTTTTTGTAAGAACCCCGGTTTCTCAGAAGTAGCATTCTTGATCATTCTGACATGCATTAGAAATGTCTTTAAATTGTTCGCTTCTTTAATTTCGAGCAATATTTTCTTTTTTCTCTTAAGATGGAGGAAATTTTTTTAATAAATAAAGACATAAACATAGAATACAATAGTTATTTGAGGTTTCAACTTGAAATTTTGAGACTAACTTAACACTTTCAAACACAGTTGTCATCTGACTGCTTTCAAACACAGTTGTCATTTACACTCGTTTCATGGCTTAATTTCTCTGTTTCTTGAGAAAAAAACTTCTTGATTGATCTTCATTGAAAATTGCTTGTTTTCTTTAGTATTTTAACCTTAAATTCCAACATAATCTTCGACAACGTGCGCACCGCGAGGCGTATTGAATTTACGATCACAGTCAAAGTCAAACCTCAACTCTCATGCATTATCTCCCTCGTGTTAGCAAAATTATACGTTATTGTTCTCAAATTAAAACAATGCGAACAAATTAAAGAGCGGAGGGCCATGCTGAATTTACGATCATAAACAAGGTCAATCTTCAGTTCTCATTATCTCCCTCTTGTTACGGAGGAGGAGGTAAAAAGAAAAATCTTCTACTTCCGTCTACACACATTTTCGTCAGCACACATTTCTGTCTACACACTTCTTCCGTCGACATTTCACCCTCAAAATACCCATTCATTGCTTGCGGACCGCGCGCATAAATGAGCTAAAATTAAAAAGGTCATTAATGTGCTTGCCAAAACTTTAGCGAACTTAAAACCACTAACACACTTCAATGAAGTCGAACTATGACATGTGATGAGAAGAGCGGATTGTTTAGTTGTCAATATTAAGAACATATGAGGTTTAACTTTAAATCCCCAAAATATTTAACTTTAAAGAATATTCAACTTCGGCCGAAAAATAAGACGTTTATCTAAAAAAAGAGAGTATTAATCCCTGGTTATAAAAAAATTAAAGACGTGAAAAGCTTTAAATTATCTCAGAAAAGTACAACAAAAGCGTCTCCCTTTGCTGAAAAAACAATTGTATTTTAGATTGTAACTAAAAGTACATACGAGAAATACGAGTAACATACGATTGACATACGACTCACTACAAAATTATGGTCATGAGAGTCTGGAGGGTGTTCCAGGGGGTCATAAAAGTTTGTTAATTTTTTAAACATAAAATCTGCCATTAAGAACAGTGATAAAGGCCTGTCTGTACGTACAGGATAGACTAGTTCCTGCAAGCGAGCTTAGCGAGTGAGCAGCAACACTAATTGTCACGGGCTACCTGTGATCAATTTGGCCGAGTAGGCTTAGACACGAGTATACAGCTATTTTTGGACCGGCTGGCTGGCGAGTTAATTATGGATGATTTTGTGAGCACGTAGTACATCGGTCAACGGTAGCGAAATTATAATTGCACCGCATACTTTTCTGCAAACCTCGCTGATAAAGCGGTTTAATTTATTGTTCCTAGAGAGGTTTATCAGTTTTTGCGAAAAAACAAGGTAGATTGAAAAATTTTACGATGTCAAATGCTAATTTGATTGTTGGTGGAAGTAGTCATCAAGAGACAATGTGCTTTTATGAGTCTTTCAACCTTGTTACGTGCAAACTTGTGGGGTCGGTACAATCGATGGACCCCCGTGAAAGTATCATGAACACAAATATATACAAGTCCTCGTCATGATTTAATATTCTTGTTTGAGACAAAGGATTCTGTTCACGAGTCTATTCAAGAACATAACAAATGACCATGCTCTCCTAAGGGTCCTTGTAGCTCAGTGGATAGAGCGGAAGGTCGTGGGTTCGATTAACGTCATGGGCTCAGATTTTTTCTGAGCATTATTGGTTTGAAAAAAGAAGACAAGACGTGAGAAAAATAAAATTTATCATTATGGATGTGTTTTAAGCTTTTGACGTAATTTAGCTTTGATTTCTTAAATTTATTACGTGTTGCTGTTAGTATATTCTCCAAATTTTGATGAAATAAGTGCCATTAAGAATAAATTTAGGTATTCAAAATTGTGTTGATTCATTTACGAGGGAATGACTTATGGTCGTGGGTCGTGGGTCGCTGGGTAGCAAGTCGTGGGTCATGGGTTGCAAGTCGTGGTTCGTGGGTAACAATTATTGTTTATTACAAATATAAACTATTCACTGACACAAAATAACTCCGTTGCAAACGTTTTTTTATTATAATGTATAAGAGTTTGCTACGGTTGTGGCTCAGAATTAAAAATTTGTGGGCGCATACCTAACCACCAAATGACTTAGTTATTGTAAGTGGAGACAAACGATCCTACTATGATACACTGACAAAAAAAAGTTAAGCAGAGTGACTTAGTGGCTAATGTATATTTTCACTTGAATCCTTATTGCGTTACTGTGCGACATCAGTTTTTCATCCCAGGACTCATTAAACTCCCAGATGATGTAATCCCTTATCTGCATCAGGAACACAAAGATATCTTAAAGCAAATAACAGGATTAAATGTTTCTCAAAGGTTTTTTCATCCCTGGACACATTAAATGCCCATGCGATGCAACCCTCTACCTGCACAATCACAGGTCGCATAATTGTTGCATTAAAATAATCAAACGTTTGCAACAGAGTTATTTTGTTTAAATAGTTTATATTTGCAATAAACAATGATTACTACCCACGACCCACGACTTGGTACTCACGACCCACGACTTGGTACCCACGACCCACGACCCACGACCATAAGTCACTCCCCATGTAAGGAGCCTAAGTCTAAGAATATAATTATGTTGTCACTATAATATCTAACGAATATATTCTTGACTTCATCGCAGCTGAGTGCAGAAAAGCCGGCCGCAATTCAAGAAGACGAAAGTCCTACGAAATCTTTAATAGATGGAACGAGCATCGACAATGAAGAAAAAGGACTGGCTGCCAAAGACTTGTTATCATTTGCTTGGCAAAGTGCTAAAGGAATGGTATTAAAGTGCTACTCAGTTATTTAACAAACGTGTAAAAAAGTTTTCTTGTCAACAAAGTTATCATCAGGTGTTAATTTTTGACGTACATTCTTACACATAACGAAATCATGATTCAAAATGATTAGTATTTTAAGTTTGTAAACGGAACTTACAGCAAGTACAGAGACTTTTAAAATGATTTGTGTTTATAAAATTCATATCGAAACTTAACAACAAGTACAGTTTTCTCTGTTCCATTTGGGATTGTAAGAAAGGACGTTATGAATGATCGCTACACTTTGCTACAGTCAGTCATTAAAACGCAGAGAAACTAAAATACACTTTACTTTTTGTAGGATTATTTGTCGAGCAAAGGGTTTGTCCATCGTGACGTGGCGGCTCGGAACGTCTTGGTTGATAAAGGGAAAGTTGCAAAGATATCAGACTTTGGTTTGTCAAGAAAGCTGCAAGAAAGTGAAAACATTTACTTCTGCAAGGCCAGACGCAAGATGCCAATAAAATGGATGTCACCCGAGGCGATCTATGATATGACGTTTACAGTGAAAAGCGATGTGTAAAGTTTTAAATCTTTAGCGTTAACTCGTTAAATTCTTTAAGTTATTTCTACTATTACTAGATTTTTACTGTTACTATCACTACTACTAACACCACTGCTACCACTGCCACTACTGCTACTACTACTACTATTACTACTATTACTACTACTACTACTACTACTACTACTATTACTATTACTACTACTACTACTACTACTACTACTATTACTACTATTACTACTACTACTACTACTACTATTACTACTACTACTACTACAACTATTACTACTACTACTACTACTACTACTACTGTTACTACTACTACTACTAATAATAATAGTAATGATAATGATAATGATATAATAATAATGATGATAATGATAATAAGTACTACTTTGACTAACACTACTGCTGTTGCTCAGTATAACATGTATACGCACAAGGTCACTCATAAATCAGTATTTACCACACAGAATCATTCAGGTTGCTTATTGGTTCCCCGTACTCGTCAAAGTGGAAATCGATCGTCATACTGGCATCAGTGTCATGAGCAGATTCGAAATTAGTAACACATCGTGTCGGTATCCCAATGGCACGGAGAACTGGAGGAATGAAAGTAAGACAAAAGAGGTATTTGCTTTTTTGTCTTCCTTATGATTTGGTCCTTGTAGCAATGCCAGTGATAAATAGAATAAAAACCGATCATAAATAAAAAGTGTACAATCTAGAATGAATAAAAAATATGATAATAATATATAGATACAATTTATGTTGACTTGTACAGCTATGACTGGAGCTGTCCACGAGGGCTGGGATTTTCAAAAATGAGTTAAATCTAATCCTGGGCTAAACAAAAATTACGTACATTGCTTCTCTAAGGAAAAGATTACGGTTCTTATTAAATACTTCTCACATTTTAATTGGAAAAAATGTTAATTCCAAATTTACAGATCAAATCTGTTTCTTTATTGTTGTAAACAAAACCGTGGTTAAACATTTAACCCTGGCTCGCGATAGTCGGCTTTCTAACAACTGGGCCCTGATGTATATAGCAGGAAACAAAACCGTGGGTTTTGGCTCCCTTTTATCATCGAAGAAAGAATATAAGGAAGAAGGCCTCCAGGAAGACTAAGAACGGTATTGCTCGATAGAAAAAGAAATGGCAGCTCTTATCAATGTGTAAAGAAGAGAACCTGGGAGAGAAAATAATAAGGATGGACCTGCCTTTGGGCAGAACATAGACACACAACACAGACACGTGCATACATTTACATAGGTTTTATTGTTCTGTTTTGTGCCGGATAGGAATTTCCGTTAAAAAATAAACTTGGTGTAACAGCTGTCTACTTACGAGTGGTAACAAGACCGGAGAAAACCCAACACTGGCCGTACTTCACAGACTGCTCTCCATACTGATATTTCTCCAAGATTTCAACACTTCCGGTCCACTCTGTGGGTCTAGTTGTGTGTCTAGGATAGGAATCGGTCCATCTTCCCACAAGGATCCCACCGTCACTGTCATTAAAGTTGGCCTTGAAAAAAATAAAGTGATGAAATTGTAAAAAGAACAAACTTGAAATCCGCTAATTCTGTGCGCAGGCAAATGAGCAACCTTGGAAAGAAAACAGAATCACGCAAGTTTTCTTAAAGGGACTCTCTACCCTAAATTTTGGTGGATAGCGAAGGAGTTGAAAGAATTATTCGAGTTAGAAGAATTTTGGGGATGACCGCCATATGGTCCCTCCATACCAAGCGAAGAAGCAACTTTCGTTAGGGGACGGTTTGGTGGTTTTCTATCAAATATTATTTTCAAAATCAATTTTCAAACTTTAAAAACTCAAATTTCTCTTTAAAAAAACTACATTTACAAAACCTATCTCCTTCTTCAAATCTCATCCAAAAAATCTCAAAATATTCAAGAGGCTTCCTTTTTATTCAATCTGTAATGTAATTATCGGACTTTTCACATTTCAAAATAATGACGGAGATATCATCAAAAATATCACTAAAAGTAGCGAAAAAATGGTCTTAGCGTAGAGAGTGGCCTTACTGTAAGTAAGAAAATTCTGAAGATTTGAAAGTCATGGAGGAAAGCCCTCACTACTCATTAGTAAACCAACAATGTTTTGTTTTTAAAAGTTAGAGACTTATGTGAGTAGTTTGTTTACATAATAGATGCACTCCGAGACCATACAACGAACAAGAAATTTAACAACAGCGAGTGCCTGTATTTGCAACAAACAACGAATGAAAAGTCTTTAATCCTTTTTTAATATACAAACTGAGTTGGAACAACTTCACAATACCCGGCCACTATTGCTCTTGATTTAACTGCGCATATATTTTTAAACAACAAGGAATGCTCAGCAATAAATTACAGAAAAGGGCAGGGTATGTACTTTTAATATGTAATTTTACAAAAATACTTAATTGTTTAATCAAACTTTTGCTTAAATTTGAAACTTGCAACCGGCCATTCTCTGTAATTTATTTCTGCGCACTCCTCGTTCAAGAACATTAGTGGCCAGGTATTCTGAAGTTGCTATTAAACCTTTTAAAAAAAACGCAAAAAGTATAATTTTCAGGAGCAAATAGCATCGCATTCGATGAAATTGGTCAACAGGTGAAACTCGAGCAGTAAAAGAAAATGTAACATATTACCTTGTTTTGAAATTACTCAGTCATCATTCGGAAATTATGTTCATTATTTTAATGAAAGTTTAGAAGAATTCGATCAGCATTTGAAGTGTTTTCACACGTCTGCGAGGCAAGTACTTCAATTAAGTAGACATCGCAATGTTTTCAATAAACACTAGAATCATCATATTTCGCTTCCACTGTACCCCGCCACAAAACCCCGGGGGGTACTCCCTATATTGGTATGATAGGGTTGAGCGTCGTATTTTTTAGGGGTCAAATTGGCAACATGGTATTTTTTAGGGGTTTTCAGAGAAAAATCGAAGTTATTTTAATGAAACGGTATTTTTTAGAAGTGCAAAAGCGAAACGACGAAGTCATTTTTTTGGTTTCCTCCTGTTTTAGTAATTCTTTAGAGATCATTTTTTGCTATGAAGTATGTTTTAGCGACGAACACTTTTACGCTTTGGTATTTTTTAGGGTATTTTTTCGCATTTTACGACGATCATCCCTATCCTTTTTACCCCAAAGTACGGGCCCCCCCCGGCCCCGGGCCCCGCCCCCGCCCCAAACAAAACCAAATGAGGGATTGGGAAGAGGGGT
>JAOBAY020045507.1:0-13648 GCA_025331085.2 Zoanthus sociatus
CAACTTTTAAACAAAAATTGTTGACAAATAATTAAATTGTTATAAAAAGTATAATTTTGTTTTTTTTCACTTTCTAGATCATCATTTATTATATATTCATCTCTATTATATTTATTTATTATGATTGTTGTTATGTTAAAGGTATTATTGTTATTTAGTTCAAATCCCTGTAATTAACGAAGTAAAAACTTTGTAAACAAAAATAGTGTTCTTGTTGGCTTGCTTGTTTAGCCCCATTGTTATTCAAACCAACCAGCACCCATCCATTTCTTAACAGTACTACATCTAGAGATAAAATTTCCAATTCAAGGTGAATCAAAACGTTGTTGTTGTTGGATGGCCAAAGGCTTACTAATTGGGGACACCATCTTTAACACTCTAAGGTGCACGAGACCTTTCACAAAACAGACAACCCCACTCATAAATGCAAAAGTTTCTGAGGGTTTACTATTTACTGTCCTCATCCGAGAAGGCGCAAAGGTCCAACCCTTGCCGATATTAATGTACTATAGGAGGCACCCTCTCAGTTATTTTAAGACCCTGAGTATTGGTCGAGCCGGGAATCGAACCCAAGCCTCCCGCACGATAGACTGACACTTTACAAACAAAGCTAACCAGGCGGTGGTTAAATTGAAAGTTTCTTGTCCATCGCATCATTTGCATGTCAATCTTGAGTTGTCTAAAAATAAACGCTTAACAAAAAATACGAAGTTTCTTTTTAATCAGCATCATAGTACTATTAATGGAACAGTTTACAAATTTCTTGAATTACTTAGAATCGAACAATCGATCAATGAACATCCAATCTGGGATTTTCTGTATCACACATCACTTTAAGTTGTCTAAGGACTTCGGTCAAAAGTCGCCATTGGTTTCATAACAGCAATAAATCCAAGCATGAAGTTATATTTTAGCTTGTAAGCAACTACTTGTCACATTTCAAAACAGATTTGTCAGCTCGTCATCAGCAATAAAAGATGTTTTTAAAGAGGTGAGAGATGCACTATCATGTTTTCTAAAAGTGCTAAAGATATGAATTATAATCTTAACCTGTCATTCATATTAGTTTTTACAATATATATAAAAAACCTTAACTCTCAACAAGTAATCGCATACCGATCATATTTACACTTTTCAATCGTTCCTTAAACACTCCTCCCCATCCTATGCTCTTCCAACACAGTTTCGCCTCGTGCATATTTGAATTTTCTCCTCCATTGTGCCGTTCCCCGAGTGCGTATATTTGTAAACAAACCGCTCACTTCAGTCTATAACCCTTAAATATGCCAGGCAGGTCATTTTGATTGTTTTTATCTTTTAAAAAGCAATCCCCATTCCTCTTACTTTAATAACAATATTCTGTTTGAGTTAAGAAATAAAACATGTTCTCCGTGCCTTCATAGCCTGGCGAAAACCGAGGACGTTTGGGAGAATTCGAGACCAGATCAGTGAGAACCCGAGACGCATTCAAGGGTTTTCACCTGCTTGAGAATTCTCACAAACATTGCCAAGATTTTCACCAGGCTATGAAGCTATGGATATCTTGCTTTAATTCTTTTACAAAATTATCATTTTCCGTTTTAACGAAGAGAAAGACTATATACGAAGGGCGTGTGTGTACTTAAATTTCTTTCATGAAAATGTAACTTCTCACAAATTGGAGACAGAGCCAGCCATAAATCCAAATTATTTTTAAAACGTCTTGAAACTGTTACGTGCAGCTCATCTTCGAGGAGAAACACTTTTATCAAGCTTCTATCCTTATATGTTTATTTCGTGGACGCATGACTAAACTGGGCGTTCTGGCCCAAAAGATGCGTAACCTTTGCTGTGAATGCACACTATAGCTCTTTTTAAACTATTATTTTCCAAATGAACACTTTCGTTTAACGTTTCTTCGCGAGGAAGGCATAAATGAATGTTTGAAAAACAAAGTTGTAACATTGTCCATTCCAGTCGACAATAATACAGTAACACAGAACAGCTAATAACGACTCGTAGATGTGCATACAAAAAAGAGCTTGCGGTTGTACAATATTGATGCGTGATGGATCTTTAAGCAAACTTGTGCGAACTACATTTATAACTTTAAAGCGGACTACACAATGGAATGCCGAAATAGGGATATATTTTTTTTTCACTATGAAATATTGTACTTTTAAATGCTGTGAACAATACAAAATCTAATTTAATATTCCATCCAAGCAACCACAGACTAGTAGAAATTTAGTTTTGGTAAGTAGGTGTTCTGTTTCCACTAGTCACTTTGGGTAGTAAACAAAATGAAACGGACTGAAAACGTTTCTGTCTTTCTGAACACATCTCAGAACTTCAACCCTTGTAACGTAAAATATATTGGCAAGTATAATATCTAAGTTGACAGTAACAATAATAATATTTAATATTTATATTGCGCATTTTTACATATGAATATGATCAAATACACATCACAAATAAATACAGTTTTCAACAGTTGAAGGTCTTCGATAGTCCGCAGCAGTGGCTCACGTATATTAATAACCATAAATGCCCTCAGTGATGAACACAGACCACAACACTGGAAAGATTACCCTGCTCTTTTCGACAAATGTGTGGATTCTTTTAAGTCCCTCGAAAGAATGTCGCGAGACTGGACCTACGCCGGGTTTAATGTCCTTATCCGAGAAGACGGGAAGGTCTAACCATGCATTTGCAGATATTAGGGCAAAGGCAGCATCTTCTCCTCAATTATTTTAAGACCCTGAGTGTTGGTCCGGCTGGGAATCGAACCCAAGCCTCCCGCACGATAGACTAGCACCAGACTAGACTAACCAGACGGCGGTTAGCCACTACACTATTAAGTTGAAAACTTATTGTCGAGCCGTGCATTTACTTTGATCTTGCTAGAAGGCATTAAACGTAAGAAAAAAATTGAGGTCAGTCATCACTGTTTACAAAAGTTTACTTTTCGTGGTTGTTTTTACTTACGATATACGTTAAAAAATAAATACGAGATTCATTTGGATTATTAAAATGTTGTGTATTTTTACAAGACTGAATTTTTTGACTAAGCCGTACGAATTCTAAACGTGTCTCTAACGTGGGCTTGATTAGAGGATATCATTTAAAAATTTTTAAGTAATAGAAATTTTTTCCGCCATATTATGGAGCGTCAGACCGACTCGGCCTTGATGGGAGTAAGTCAGTTACCACACTTGGCATTTAATGGTCGGATTCATGGGGCTGTCCACTGGACAACTGAAAGCTTTTCCAAAATCTTCGGAATTCGCAACTGCCGCCAAAACTCTGAAATAAAAATGAAATTTTGTTATAGTCTAACAGGAAGTTGAAATCTTTTATTTAGAAATCAACAATAAAAAAAGGTAAAATGGAACATTATAAAAAATGGTCTCACACTTTTTATTTTGACAGGTTAACTTTTTCTTTGTTCTCAAAAAAATTCTATATCATCTAAAACGGAAGGGTGTCAGGATTCTTTTGGTTTGTCAATTTCAATGCCAGTTTACTTTTATACCTTATCAAAAGCGGCAGGAACTAAACTTGCTTCTTCCTGCCGTACCACTAAAAAATGACTTAAATTTTAAGCCTCGCTCCAGTCCCTTCCGTATCCTTTATCGCTGCCAAGATTACCATCAACAAACCGGCACTAACCTGACTTTCTCCGGACTATGTTTGTCGACCAGTAGAGAGCGCTGGGTCGCGCTCTCTGTAGCAGCCGCACACCACACTTGTGCGTAGCCAATAAAGAAAAGTTGCTCTGAGGTCAAGTTTAATCCGGGTAACATCATTTCTGGACCATTATCTTCTTGCCAAGTTTTATAGGCCTGTAGTAATAATACAGTGATTACTTCAGTAGTCCAATTGTTTATAGGCCTGTAGTAATAATACAGTGATTACTTTAGTAGTCCAACTGTTTTAAATAAATACCATAACGTAAAAAATATAGGCTATATATTCGTTTCTAGATGAAAAATACAGGAAGTCAAACAAGAGAGCAACAAGTTTTAACCATTTTAAATGTTTTAGCGCGTTGCCACATAAAAATATTTTAACAAACAGTTTAATTCAATCATTTTTGGAAGTAAAGAAAGACGTTTGCCCATTCCAGGATTTTGAGCCACCACAACCCATATTCAAGGACTATTTAGGACCTGGATTTTTTTTTTCCAATTCTAGATCATTCTAGGCCTTTCAGGGACCGTGGCAACCCTGAATTGTATTTAGCCTATAAAAATTTTCAAAATGGATATAATCATACTTGTGACTTCAAATTGAACTCGCGTTGCTTTTGGAAATCATACACGACTTCAGACGAAATTGCACTCAACTCAATTCATACCCATTATTTATTTTCTCTTTAAGGTAAAAATGCTGAAAATAAAAACTTCTTTCATAATTTATGGTGATGATCGTTAAAATTTGAACAAAGAATTGTCTAAACTCAAGGCCACTCTCTACTCTAAATTCGGTGGATAGTGAAGGAGTTGAAAGAAGTATTTGAGCTAGAAGAATTTTGGGGATGACCGCCAAACCGTCCCTCCTGACCATGCGAAAGTGCAACTTGGTTAGGGGACGGTTTGGCGGTTTTCTATCAAATATTTATTCCAAAATTAATTTTCAAACTTCACTAAAATTTCTCCAAACTCGAATTTCTCTTTAAAAACAACATTTACAAAATCTATCACCTTCCAAAAAATCTCAAAATATTCAAGAGGCTTCTTTTTTTTTCAGTCTGTAATGTAATTATCGGATTTTTCACATTTCAAAATAATGACGGAGATATCATCAAAAATATCACTAAAAGTAACGAAAAAATGGTCTAAGGGTTGAGAGTTCCCTTAAGGCAAGGCGCCCATGGGGCCGACGCTTATCTCCAGATAAGGACCTGAACCTAAACTGAAGGACTAGTCCTTCTCCTTTCTACCGGTAGACTTCTCACAAAGAGTAGCATAGTGATGCTAGAATTGTTGTCTGTTTGTTCTACTGAAAGCATTAATAATGTCTAAATATATGCGAGAAATTCTCGATGAAATTTGGTCATATTTAATATTTTGTTGCTGTTTGTGAATCTTCACATACTGATCTTTGCCGTTACTCAGAGAAGGGTGTCATAATGGATGGGGAATTCCAGGCAGTTTATTGTTATTAACATAATCATTTGTCTTCCTCATCTTATTACTTTTATTACCAAATTAACCATAATCACTTTTTACCAACCTTGAGTTGTCTAAGCTTCTTATTTTGCAAAATTAGGCACCCACGGTCAGTATTAAGTGCTGATCTGAGATTTAATACAACTGTAATATTGTCTTAGGTCTTGGAAAATCTAAAAACCCAAAAGTCTGATAGCAGAATTGATTGTTTGTTGGACTCCTGTCTTGAAGACTTTGACCTTGTTCAGAATTGTCAATAATTTTTAGTCCACCTTTGAGATTTGTGTTTTTTGTGACAGGGAAGCGATGGAAAAAATGGTGGGTGTCTATCAACAAAACCCTTCGCTTGGCGATCCTAATACGATTCAACAGCAATTGAATGAAAATGGAAAAGAATTAGATACTGTCAACGTTGAATTACATAAGTACCAGGTAAAGTATCGACTCAAGCAGGTAAAATTGTTATCACGGCTTGGTAAAGTTTAATTACTCCTAAGTGAAGTACTGTTACGGCTAGTATTGTCACGTCAGGATTAAGTGTCATTACACCTAGGTAAAGCACTCTTACGGCTAGTATTGTCACGCCTAGATTAAGTTTAATTACGTCTCGATGAAGTACTCTCACGGCCAGTCTCGTCATGCCTAGATAAAGTGTCATTACACCTAGGTGAAGTACTGTTACGGCTAGTATGGTCACGCCTAGATAAGGTATCATTATGCATTGATGAAGTTTTGTTACGGCTAGTATTGTCACGCCTGGATGAAGTGTCATTACGCCTAGGTGAAGTACTGTTACGGCTATTATGTTCACGCCTAGATAAGGTATCATTATTTGTTACGGCTAGTATTGTCATGACTAGATAAAGTGTCATTACACCTAGGTGAAGTACTGCTACGGCTAGTATTGCCACGCCAAAATAAAGTGTTGTCACGCCTAGCTTAAGTGTTTTCGTACCTGGGTAAAGTGTGTATCAACTATCATTCCTAGTGAAGTAATGTCAAGACAAGTAAAATAAATTTCACGCATAGGTAAAGTGTTGGCTCAAAAGAAAAGTATGGTCACACCTTGGTGAATAGTTTCATGCCAATCATATAGCTTGTTAGAATCCTGGGCGAGAGAAGCCAATCAAATTTGAATACATATGACTGAACTATGGACCATGTAGAACTCGAAATCCTGCACTGATTCGCAGACGGACATTAACAACAAATGTTCGTCTGCGACCCAAGCTAAAGTGTGACGGGATAAATAAATTATTAATATTGTTGTTGTTGAAATCGTTTATACTTACTTGCCTTTGCATCGTTGTAATCATTTTGTTTATTTAAATGTAGTGTTATTTAGCTGCTTTGGAAAACCGAGATGCGCCTCCTGCTCCCCTAAAATATTCTCAGCCATCAAAAGTAGCCCCACCTGCTGCTCCAGATGAACCAGTACCCCCTCCCCCTTCGGCACAAGAGGAAGTGCCCCCGCCACCCCCAGAACATGAACCACTTGACGTAGAAGATGGCGAGTTTGAAGAGATTCGCTGTTGCGCTTTATACGACTTTCAAGGTGAGTAACGTTTGTTTGATTCCAAATTTTAGTATGAATTTTAACAGTTTTTTAAAGCGTGTTAACCTTGACCCTTGGTCAAAGTTAAAAACTCCTTTCTTCCGAAAGAAATAGCTAGAGATAATGGATTTCTAGAGAGGGGAAGTTAATTATTAGAAAAGATTAATGGAGATGAGTGCTGGGCCCATTTGAGGAGGTGTTAACGAAAGAGAAGGGATTACTAGTCGGGGGATGTTAGTAAAGAGAAGAGATTATTGGAGATGAGAGCTGGGCCCGTTTGAGGAGGTGCTAACTAGAGAGAAGGGATTACTTGAGAGGGAAAGTTGATAAAGAGAAGAGATTACTGGGGATGGTAGCCGGGTACATTAGAGGGGGTGCTAACGAGAGAGAATGGATTACTTGTCGGGGAAGGTTAATATAGAGATGAGATTACTGAGGATGGTAGCCGGGTACGTTAGAGGGGGTGCTAGCGAGAGAGAAGGGATTACTTGTCGGGGAAGGTTAATATAGAGATGAGACTACTGGGGATGGTAGCTGGGTACATTAGAGGGGGTGCTAGCGAGAGAGAAGGAATTACTTGTCGGGGAAGGTTAATATAGAGATGAGATTACTGGGGATGGTAGCTGGGTACATTAGAGGGGGTGCTAGCGAGAGAGAAGGGATTACTTGAGAGGGGAAGTTGATAAAGAGGAGAAATTACTGGGGATGGGAGCTGGATACGTTGGAGGGGGTGCTAGCGAGAGAGAAGGGATTACCTGTCGGAGAAGGTTAATAAAGAGAAGAGATAACTGGCGATGGTAGCTTTTGAGATTGCGTGGTATGTAAGAGACACGTTCTAACTTGAGAAAAGATATTATCTGAGAAGGGAGGAGTTAAATAGATATTTCTGTAGATGAAAGCAATGTACTTTAGAGAGGGATGCTAACTAGCGAAAGGGTTAGTTGGAAAGGGGGTAATCATTAAAGAAAAGGGATAATTGAACCCTGGGGCTTGTGTGGTTGCTTGCGTTATTATGTTGATAAAATATTGTTCAGAATGTGTGCGAAGCGGACACATCAAGCCCCACGTTAGCCTGTAACTTAAAATATATACAAATATTGATTATTATATTGCATGGGCGTCATCAATTATATAAACTAATTGCGATTCTGAGCCGGTGATTCTACATTATATCACGTCGCTTTCCCTGACCAAAATGTTAACTGTATGACGATACTGGTATTTATTGATGGGTTTAACGGGAAATATATTCAATTCATTACATAGATGTGAGTGTTTTACCGTAATCTACATCCGGGATACGAGTGACATTTTCTATATCCTCACTAGTAAAGATATCATTAACGTCACTCCTTTGTTTTTCTCATCTTTTTCGTCTAGTTTTTTTTTCTATTTTCGAAACACTCATATCTATGTAATAAAAAGAAAAGTACACGTTGGCTTGAACATATGAAGTTTATCTTCTCGTTGAAAAAAGATTTCACTCGTTCGCTGCGCTCACTTGTGAATAATTTTTCCACTCGAAGATAAACTTCATATGTTCGCCCCACCGTGTAATATCCTCTATTTATTACATAGATACGAGTGTTTTACTGTAAAATACGCCACTCGTAGATTTCATATGAAACTACATCCGGGATACGAGTGACATATTTTCCATATCCTCACTAGTGAAGATATCGCTGAGGTCATTCCTTTGTTTTTCCCATCTTTTCCGTCTAGTTTTTCAAATTTCTAAACACTCGTATTTATGTAAAAAAAAGAAAATTACACGTTGGCTAAAACATATGAAGTTTATCTTCAAGTTGAAAAAAAATTTCACTCGTTCGCCGCGCTCACTCGTTAAATATTTTTACCACTTGAAGATAAACTTCATATGTTCGCGCCACCGTGTAATGTCCTCTATTTATCTCCTTGGTTTTCGTTTGCAAGATATATATAACAACAGATTTCAAGATAATTTTTTAAAGGTTAAAAATGGCAATTCTATATTTAAAGTTGGAAAGATTATGAGAAAAATTCACTTTTGAATTTAAATTTTACCTCGTTTTTTGTGTTTCACACGATTTATGCTTTCCAAATTTGTTTTTTCAAGAATAACCAGTTCGTATTTCTCTTCAAAAATAGAAGAGGACACAACGTAACGAGAGCTAGTTTTTAAAAAAACAAAAAAAATAGGTTGCTCCAGCTTACATTACAAGAAAATATTTAAGTAGAACATTTATATACTTCATATTCGCCTAATTGAAAAGGTCAAAGAGAAAATTATATTTGTCATCCGAAGTCATATCGAAAGACGTTCGATTTTCCAGTTTTGTTGAAGCTTTTTTAACTAAAGCCCAAGTTCTAAAAAATTTACTTTTCAGATTTTAATTTCATATTATAATAGTGTTGCACACTATTTACACTCCAATGTTTTGTATTTTTCTTTTTGTATATTAGTTCTTGAACAGCTGAACAAGTTGTCTTTTTTTCCTGAAGCGTTGTACCTCCATATTCAAAAAATTTTCCCAGCTTATCTAAATAAAGTTTTGATTCAGCGAATCGCTAAAAGAATGTTAAATATGAATAAAAAGCGGGTTGACCGGGGGATTCAGAAAAGAGCTCCCGATCTTCCCGCTCCTCATCACTTAACCCATTTTAAACTCTAGAAAATACCATGACACCTAAAACGTAAAGCGCGAAAAATGGATTTGATAGATTTGTAATTATAAAACTCCTAAACTCACACGCGCAGATGTTTACGAATATTGACAATAGGTTATAAGTTAGCTCCTTCTTTACCGCAAGAGGCATAGCTTGGTAACGACAAAATGATTCTAAATCACAAGGGCATTAGCATATGACGCAATTTCATTTTCATTTTCAATTTCAAATGTGTTTTGCTCCAGCAAACCATTAACGGATTGGCATGCAAAACATCTCAAAATGCTCAAACTTAACGAAAACAAAAATCTACCGAAAGCTAAAGGGAATAAGCCAATAACTTTATAGAAATTTTGGTTTTAAAACCTCGTACATCAAACTTCCAATCGCATCAGCAGTTTTGTGGGGACTTTGCAAATGTCTAGTGCAATGTCTCTCATGTATTTTGCATTATTTTTGTCAAAGTCTCCGGTATCTGGGGCTTTGCAACTCTATGGGTAACATAATACAGTCTGGCAAACCTGTATATAACAGATACCCTTTGAAAATGGACAGGTGGCCGTTATACACAGGGTGACCATCAACCTCGTTCCCAGGGTCTTTTCCTTAGAGTCGAAGTTGATCATTTCCCTCCGTGTTCTCAAATGCCCGTCGTGTTTTATCACAGTGTAATACACGGCTTAAGCTTCTTTATTGGCTTGTTTTATGATATAGATTTTACAAGCCGCGTGTAGAAACAACAGAGCACACAGATCGACAAACTGATGAATTATTTGTTTATTTGATAAATTACTCTAGTCTTCAAAACTTTCTGCTACTTTGCAAAGAACTCCATCATAAGTGTCTTCAAATCAAATAAATGTTTTCCGCCGTCTGTAACAAAACTGTTGGTAAGAGGAATGCCGCGGCCCGTGGCGAAAACAATACAACACACTTTTTCTATGTTTTATGCTCTGATAAAACATAGATTTTTGACCACTCCGAACGCGCGCAGGGTCCTATCTATATTATATATCTTGATAATAGTATCAAGTCAATTTTATAGCGTTCACAGTTAACTTAGGCAAAAATCAGTGTTAATAAAAAATACAGTATTTGTGTGGATTCAATATATAGCGAAGTAAAATCACAAATTTAATTTCAAATAAAACTAAACTAACCTTGGTCTCTTACTGGTGATGTCCAGAAATGGCAACAAAGTCGTTTAAGATGCATGAAAAAACAGGTACAAAAGATCAACAGACTACAATCAACAACATCAGTCTTAAATTTGCAATTTCACTTCACTGTTTATTCCATATACAAATACTGCAGTATTTCTAATTCCACACTGAGCTTGGTTGCCTGTGATAGCTATAATTTTATAACAAAATTTTTGACAACCAAATTTTTGTTAGATTTGTTCACGAATTGTTTTCAGAACTGATGATGATCTGTAGACTATATTACGCGGTAAAACCTTAAATATATTCGACCTTAAGTACATACGTTATTAAAAGCACTTGTTAACAAACCCGTTAAAGTCATTGAAATGTGATTGTATATAGCGTTTAGTTCTAGACCTTCAATAAAAGCAAGGTCTGAAGTCAATTAAACCTAACTGGCCTGAGGTGACTGATTTGATTAACTAAACTAATTTTCAAGAAAACCTTTTCGGGTTGAAAACGACCAGAATTAAAGAAAATAGCAAGCACATTCCCAAGCAAAAGCTAAATTCCTTTTTAAGCCAAGTGGCTCATTGGGGACGTAACTTATCTCCGGCTTCTGCAGTTTTAGGACAATGATAGCCTTTGTCTCTACCTGGATAGAACGCTGGTATTCATTTATTCAGTGCTTTGGCGGAAAAGAAGATCACACAAAGATTCAAAAACCCAGCATAGCTTTGTACCGGATTAAATTGGGACCCAGTGGTTGAAAAGCGGCATGCGGAAGATCTTACGAATTGTGCCCACCGCTTAAGTTGAAGATCACGTGAAAAACTGTGTTTTTTTTCTGTATATTAAAAGATAGTTTGATTTTTACTTAAGGCTTTTTGATAACTTGTTACTATTATCAATATTTCTAAAGGAAATCCTTAAAAACGTTTGATAGGAATCTGTCTATCTCTCTGTTTGCCACGGAGAGTTAAACCCTAACTATAAAATCAAACACGAAAACGGATGATATAGGTGTTGAAAATTTAATATTTTTACTTTTCAGTAAATCTGCAATGAAACGCTACAGCAGCTAAAACAATTTAACATCAGCAGCTGCCGGACATGTTTACTAAAGAAGAAAGCATTTTCCAGTTGGTATAACAGAGCAAGGCACGACATGTACGCGAACTCACGCATATACAAGTGAAACAAAAGATCATTCGCGAATGTTCTCTGCAGTGTCTCATCCAATTCAATCCAATTCGATTTTTTATTTATTCTTTATTTTGCAAAGCAACTTTTAAGAATCAAAACATAAGCTATCATAGTTCTTCTCCATTTCTATTTTGAATAAATGATACTTCGAGGCCAGCTAACTTACTCCAGCTCAGATAAACGTCGGTTGTATTACATTAATATTCAGTTGAGTTTTCTTCTATCAAACGTCAACATAAAGTCGTTTAAATTTGCATGAAAGAAATAATTTACACAGCCTTCTCTAAAGACTTTATAGAAAACCCAAATGTAGCTAAATGTGTTTACACAGTTTTTTTCCAAAGAAATAAAATCTTTGCATTGTTTAGAACAAACCTGGTCCTCGTTTACTTGCTCATGGGATATGAAGTTTTACGCAGTTTGCACAGCCGGGTGTAAACGCTATTTTGGCAGTTAAGCAGAACACAAGCACTGCTATAAATCTATCGATCACTGAAGACGTCTCTACACTTTCAACATGAAGTTTGTTGTTACTGTGCTCCTTGCTTGGGCAATTTTAGCTCTAACAGAAGGTAAGAATAGTTTTTGTACTCTTATGTTTTTTCTTGGATGGATATAGAGTTTTTCTTTCCTTTCTTTTACTACATTACATCGGCTTGGCTTCTAAACTTAGCGGTGACCAAAAGGTTTACATTTTTGTGTCACGCTTTAACGGTCAAATTTTGGCCTTTTTTCTTTGAGTGCATCTACCCAAACACAAATTCGTTTCTTGGCTGATCTATTATTTAGCAGAGGAAGGACCGTACAGAAGTGACAATCGTAGGAAGGTCGCTCTGCTGTATCATTATGTCGCCCTTATGCTTTCTTTGTGTTTTAGATACAAATTAATGAGAAGAAAAACCATACCGCCGCCTGGCTAGCCTAATTGGTAAGTTGCCAGTCTATCGTGCGGGAGGTTCGGGTTCTGAGTATAAAGTGCTGCCTTTGCTCTAACATCTGCAAGCGGTTAGACTTTCGCGTCTTCTCGGATAAGGACGTTAAATCGTAGGCCCTCCGAGACTTTTCTGTTTATGTGTGTATGTCTGTCATGTGAAAAGTCTGCGTCCACCTTTGAGTGGTAAAGATGGTGTCCCCTATTGGTAGGCCTTTCACCGGCTAAATAAAATTGACACCTAAATAAAGTTATTATTACTATCTCTATCAAAAGATTAATCGGGTTAGTTGTTACAAACTTGTTCGTACTACTGTAGGTTGCCAAGACAAAAACAAAAAGTGCAAATCTTGGAAAAGATTTTGTAAGGTCAATCGATACAAGAGATACATGAGCAAATACTGCAGGAAGACCTGCGAATTATGTAAGTGCACAATCTCAAGTTTTCCACAAGTTTCTAAGGCTCTACGGGCCGAACCCCAGAATCCTACATACGTAAGTCAGGCGGTTCAAGTCTGATCACTCTGGAGCTGTGGTTTAGGGTGTAGGCTCTAGCTTCTCACGGTTCAGAGTTTAGGGTTTATGGGGCTTGTCAGTAGGGTGTGAGGATTCCCTACATGTGGCTTGAGACTGTAAGAGTTTCAGGGGCTAGGAAGTCCACATGCTCACGAGCAGCTTAAGCAGGCTTTGAGGCATGTGGCCTTCGAACTTTTCTGATTGGCAGAGCGCATGCAAACTGCGGTGGCGCCCTGGTTCATGACGGGGGAACGGGTGTGCAACAGCTTGTCACACTTTTCGGTCAGTCCGCCAGAAAGAAACGTGGAATCCATCACCTTCTGCAGAACCGTATACACTCTTTTATGTCACGTGAACCGTCATAATCATCTATGTCAATGCTAGCTGGCGAAAGCAGAGGATCAGACTTCGACGGAAGGTGGTTTAAGACCCTGTACAACTGAGGCCCAAACCCGGGAACCCTCAAAACCCCAAACCCTAAACCCTCAAACCACCA